>CABHPH010137367.1:11586-22325 GCA_902168325.1 Peromyscus nudipes
TGTGAATAAATGGGTAATGTGACAAGGGCAGGATAGGCAGGCTGACCTAAAGAACACAGGACCCTGCAATCTATGGACAGTAGTCCATAAACAAAAATACCCAGAAATGTTCTTTTAAATACATCACTCTGTTCGCAGCACATATAATCGCAGCTGCAATGTTCCACTTTGCCATTAGGTGGCACTAAAACCATTAATCTTGGCAAAAAAAAAAAAGGAAAAAAGGGGGGGGGGGGGGGGGGGGGGAGGGAAGGGAGGGAAGGGAGGGAAGAGAAAAATCCAAGTTCAAATTGCACTTTCAAAATTTACTTTTCAACTTTTTCAAAAAAAATCAAAATTCACAAGAATACGCAAACAAAAAGGAATAAACTCCTCAGCTATCTGTCATTTATTGCTGCTAGGTAAGTAAACCACTTTTCTTCATAAAACCCTTCATTTATCTTGTAGTTATTTTACCACTTTATATGTTCTATGTTTATGAATTTCCAGCATGAATCAGCAAGTCATGCCTTTTCCTCTTTTAAGCTGCACTTTGAATCCTTACTTGCCAAAGCATCATACATTCCAAATATCGTTCTGGGCTCCATCCTTCTCCAAGTCACTGTTACATTTTTTCTACCTGATTTCTAAATGTTGGAAGTTCCTTCCCCTTGCCACACTCACTAGAGGCACCATCTCACTGTGCTGAAAGCTCCTATGTGTCTCTATGCTCACAGTCGCCCAGATTTCTATCCCAATGCAAATGTTTCCTCTAATTTCCTAACTTGGAATCCAAACCCTTTCTTGTCATTTCCAAAGAAGTTTTATCGGTGTCTAAAGTCAAATATGACCAAACAGAATTTTTTTTTTCATGTGCATTGGTGTTTTGCCTGCATGTGTGTCTGTGTGAGGGTGTCAGATCCTCTGGGACTGAAGTTACAGACAATTGTGAGCCACCATGTAGTTGTTAGGAATTGAACTCAGGTCCTCTGGAAGAGCAGCCAGTGCTCTTAACCACTAAGCCATCTCTCCAGCCCACCAAAAAGAATTTCTAATGAACTTTCCATAACCGTTTCTCGTCCATATTTCTCATTTTAGTAACTAAGCACTTTCTATCAACTTAATCAAAGGAAACTAGATGCCTCCTTACTACTTCACTCCACGCCAGCAGGTTATGTTCATTCCCTCCAAAATAAACCCCTCCTCTATCTACTTCCAGGGAAATACTTTCAGAAGAAAAAACAGGATATAGAAGAGAAAACATAAAAATCAGATTCAACTCAAAACAAGACTAAAATCATTTTTGCTATATTCAAATAGAAGCCAGCCTATTTGCCATGCCTTAATAGGCACAATACACTCTCTCATTAGAACACTTTAATCAAAGCAAATTCTTTCCCATGTTACAGACTTGACTCTCAGGACTACTACACCTTCTAGTATTCATTTTCATTCATGTATTTAACACATACTCCATGAGTCCCTACTGTGCACCAAAAACTATACTCATTAGTAAAATCATTGTTGTCTCTGTCTTCCTAAAGCTAACATTCTAATTTAAGATACAGACAATCTAGAAAAAAACAAATCAAGATCACACCCTATTATAAAAACTACAAAAGGTGGTGAGTGTATAAAAATGCCATAAGGAAACATATTAATTTGTATGCTAATTAGAAATTAATTAATTTTAAAAGCAGGTTTTTTTACATTGCTATATTTAAGTGGCTCCATTTTTTCACATGAAGTCTCTAAGTCTGTGAAATAAACTTTCTCCTAATATATCACAATTTTAACCTGTTTTATCACAATTTTAAGTAGTAACAGCTTAAAAAAAAAAAAGACTGTCAGAAATATATAAGTGGATGACAGTCCATAAATTACAAATAAACCTATAAAAAGTTCAAATTTATCAAAACACAGGCACACAAATATTAACAGACCATACACAATACCATTTCAAGAGACAGGTATAGAATGTAAAGTTTCAGTATCCTGTGTATAAAATGAACTGAAGCACACACTGTAAGCCTGAACAACTTCACAGCAGCCTTCTGTGAGTATGAACTAATCATCTTCATGTGAGCAATTTGTCTCTGCAAGAAACTGCATACATTGTAAGAAGTGGCCTCCCAATCTCTGTGCCAGATGTCAGACCAGAAGCTACCTCCATGTGATCAAATGAAAGAGAAGACTTATAGTAATTTAAAAAAAAAAAAATTCACAAAGGTAACCATAGGACACCTGAAAAGTTCAGGAAAAACAGGCAGGTGCTCACAGAAAAGAAGCCAAAATGAATACAGCTCCCTGGCAGGAAGATAGAAAACAGGAAAATCCTCCAAAAAGCTCAACACCAGCATAAACAAAGGGAATACAAGAGTCCACAAACTCAAGAGGTGCCTCAAGTACACACAGCCACCAACCCACAGGAAGCTGCACCACCACCTCATCTTCCCTTCCTTGTCCCCCACCCCACCCCCTGGTGCTTCCCCTTTCTCTTTTTACTAGATTTTTAACAGTAGTTTTGTTTCTTTACAGTACTAACAATGTTTCATTTACATATTTTTCATTATTGGGCCATCCTTTTGCTTTTCTTTTCCCCACCCACCATGTTTATTCTTCTCTCTACACTTTCAGTAATTGCTACTATTGTTTTCCCAAAACAAACAGTAAACCTCTTTTTATCTTTAATCCCTTTCTTACATTTATCTCATTTTTTCCTAAACGTTCTTATTATTTAAAAATCTTTTTAGTTTTTTTTTTCATTTTCATCTTTTCTAACCTCTTGCTCTTTTTCTTTCCACTCTAAAACATCATTCTCCATCCCTTGTCTAATTTTTGTTTATTTAACTTGCTTCTCTATTTTTCTTTCCCTTTCTTCATCTCATTCATTTCCTTCTTACACAATCTTAAACAATTTTGATCAGAAAACATTTTTCCTAGTTGGTTTTAATTGTAAACTTGGCACAGCCCAGAACCATCTGAGAAGAACCCTTGAGTTACGCAGATCAGGCTAGCCTGGAAGCATGTCTGTGAGGGCCTGTCTTCATTGTTACTTGATGGAGGAGAATCCAGGCACTGTGGGCCATACCATACCTATGGAGATGATCCTGGGCTGACAAGGAAGCTAGCTAAGCATGCACCTATCTATAAGCAAGCCAGATTTGTTTCCATGGATTCTCCTCCAATTTCTTACTTGAGTTCCTGCCCTGATTTCCCTCCATGATGGGCTATGACCTAGAAATACAAGCCAAAAAAACTCTTTCCTCCTCTAAGTTGCTTTTTGTCAGAACGTTTTTTAATCACAGCAACAGAAAAAAAAAAAACCTAGAACACTATTCTACATTAGTATTCCCTGGAGTTGTGGTCACTAATGATGTATAAGTGGCTTTAATGGACATTAAGTGTATTTCTGTATCTTGTATAGTTGGACACTATTGCTGTTACAAATGTTTGTTTCCTTCTCTCTAAGTGGTACTAAAGAACAAGGCCTCAAGAGTAAGCCCCTTGGTAAGAATGTTCCCAAATAAAGCCAAAAGAGCTACTGAAGCCTACATACATGTAAGTCACAAACGGACGGACGGACGGACGGACGGACACACACACACACACAGAGCTCTAAAAGATACTAAATGGGTAAAAGGCTAAGTGAAGAGGTTAGAAATTTACTAGTAAAAATGATCAGTGACCTCAAAGAAGATACAACAAGCAGTTGAATATAAATCAGGCCCCCGGAAAATAAGCAACATGGGGACAGAGCTGAACCAAATGGATGAAACTACAAGCAATATAGGTAAAACAGTAAGAAACAGTAAGCGACATGTTAAAAATTCAACCTGGACACTGAGATTTAAAAATACATATGTAAAGAAATGTTAAAAGTGGAAAACTCAAAGAATCAAATAAAAAGCACAAATGCAAAATGCTTCAGCAGGAAATGGCAACTGCTACAGAGACTGACAACCAGAGTTTGATCCAAAACACACACTGTGGAAGGGGAGGCCCAACTCCTGCATACTGTCCTCTAACTTCCACAAGGGCACAGTTTACAGAAATAAGAAGAAAGTAAAAATAGTAATAATAATAATAAGTTATTATTATTATTATTATTATTATTATTATTATTGAAAGAGAAAAAGACGGCGACAACGATGATGACGACAGTGGAAAGCCAAGTCAACCAAGCAGAAGAAAAACAGCACCAGGAATGGAGGACAGGGTTGAAGAACTCCTACATCCAAACATCAATAAAGAAAAAATAAGAACTACAACACCATGGAAGAGATCATAGAGAATTAACATTATCTCTTAAAAGTTTGGTAGAGACGACAGGTGGTGGTGGTGCATGCCTTAAACCCCAGCACTCAGGAGGCAGAGGCAGGCATATCTCTGTGAGTTCAAGGCCAGCCTGATCTACAGAGTGAGTTCCAGGATAAGCTCCAAAGCTACACAGAGAAACCCTGTCTCAAAAAACAAAAATAAAAACAAAAACAAAAGTTTTGAAGACACCTGGTATTATGGCATTATATTAATAATAAAACTAGATTACAAGAAAACAATAAACCAATACATCCAGATTTAAAAAAAAAAAAACTCAACATAGTAGAAAACCACACCTAACAATGCACACAAATTGTACATGAGGTATACAAGATTGGTTCACCATTCAAAATCCATCAATGGGAGCTATAGAGATGGCTCTGTGGATGACATGTAAACATTAGGACCAGGGTCTGGATCCTGACCCACTAAAGTCAGGCACAGCAGTGTGCATCTATAAGTGAGGTGCTGGAAGTCCAGAGACAAGGAGATCCCTGCAGTTCACAATGGCCAGCCAGACTAGCAAAATCAATAAGCTCCAGGTTCATCAAGAGAATCTATGTCAAAATTTAAGGTGCAAAGTGACTAAGGAAAATATCCAGCATCAACCTCTAGCTTCCACATGCATGTGCAACAAAGTGTACACAACCATACCAACACTCACACCACATACACATACACCCACAAAAATACAATCAGTGTAATCAAATATATCAAAAGACTAAAGAAAATCATGGCTAGGTCAGCTCATAAAATATAACTGACAAAATTCAATACCTATTTATGAATAAAATTCTCACCAAAACAATTACTAAAGAGAATTTTCTCTATTTGATAAATCAAAAAATTCTACAACTAGCAAAAGCTTAGCCTTATTACCTCCCAAATTGGGACAATGTAAAGTTGCCCTCTCTTACATTCTGACTTAACATCCTAAGAAATAAAAGGCAGACAGACTGGAAATGAAGAAAGTAAACTGTCTTTACTCACATATCACCTGAATGACAAAGCAAAAATCCTTGAATAACCTACCATAAATAAATAGGTAGGTGGGTGGGTAGGTAGGTAGACAAACAGACAGACAGATCAGTCTTCTAGAACTAATGAGCAAATATAGAAAGAGCAAATATAGAAACAGACAAAAGGAAATATCTTCCCTAACACAGCAATTAGAATATGAAATTCATAAGAGAACACTGGTTGGGGAGATGGCACAGTCAGTAAAGTGCTTACCCCACAAGCATCAGGATCTAAATGTGATCTCCACAACCTAGAAAAAGGGCCAGACACCATGCCATGCATCTGTACTTCCAACACTGTGGAGGCAGAGAGGGGAAGCCCTGGAGCTCACAGGGCCAGCCAGTCTAGACCAATCAGTGAACTCCAGGCTCAATGAAAACCTGTCTTAAAAAAATTAGATGGAAGCTAAGCATGGTGGCAAACGCCTTTAATCCCAGGACTCAGGAGGCAGAGACAGGTGGATCTCTGAGTTCAAGTCCAGTCTGGTCAACAGAGTGAATACCAGGACATCCAGGGCTACATAGAGAAACACTGTATCAAAAAACCAAAAATTAAAAAAAAAAAATTTTTTAATGAGGTAGAAAGTGATTGAGGAAGACACACAACACTGACCTCTGGCCTCCAAATATACAAACACACACACACACACACACACACACACACACACACACACACACGAGAGAGAGAGAGAGAGAGAGAGAGAGAGAGAGAGAGAGAGAGAGAGAGAGAAGAACATTGCTTCCTAAAAATAATCTGAAGATATGTGGAAACTTAAAAAACACTAAGGAAAAACATTTTAACTATTACATTATTTATGCATGGTGTGTACGTATGCGTGTATGTCTGTGTGTATGCATGCCACCATGCACAAGTAAAAATCAAAGGACAACTTGTAGAAGTTGGTTCTCTTCACCATGTGGGTCCTAAGATCAAACTCAGGTTGTCAGGCTTGGTGGCAAGCACCTTTACTGCTAAGCCATCTCACAGGCCTGAAAAGAAATTTTCAAATATCTAAATTAATAAATAAATAAATTGCTGATACTCACTGAGCACTTAAATATAAGACAGACAACTCAACTATCTGCAGGAGGGCAGGGACTGTGTCTACTCCTACTTTTTTCACCAACACAGTCTTAGCACAATAACTAAAAGGAGCAAGGGCTCAATAAATATTTCTTTAATGGACGAATGAATTGTTTTTAATATAGAAGGACAGACTCCAGCATCAGATAGAAAGTTGGATTAAATTATTTCTAAAGTAAATTATTCTTAACATTCTCATTCTATGCAATATCCACTTAGTTCCTGACCTGCATTCCAATAAGTCATCTCAAATATAATTTACTGCCTACTATTACACAACAATTTATTGAACCAAAATATTAGCTTGTCTTTATCTATGGCAATCTACTTTGGACCAAGACCACTTGGAAAGTTACTGGAGGTCTTTTAAATAACATGGAGCTCAGAGTTTTGTAAACTTAAGATGAATACAACCAATTTCAACATGCATATCCAAGAAAGCAGCACATGAAAAACAAATCTGTTTTAAAAGGAATTTCATAATGTTATAATACAAAAAAATCAGAATATAAAGTCTGCCAAAGGGTTTTCATGTCTCTTTAGGGTTTTTTAAAATATAAGGTATTATAATCTAGACATAAACATTTTCATTTTCTAGGCATCTTAAAGGTACACAAAAATAAAGTGCTGCAAGCAATCTGGTGTGTGTGTGTGTGTGTGTGTGTGTAAGTGACTCTATACATGAGTTGCATGCATGCATGAGTGTTTCCCTCCCATTCTCCACTATCCTAATCTTAAAGAAACTCAATGAATATTCTGACTACACTGACTCATGTAAAGACACACCTATACCACCCCACTCCCCATACACCAATAGCAACTCTACCAATTCTATTAGGTCAAACAGCTTTCAATTTTTTCTTTAATTCAACACTATTTTTGCTCAATGAGCAATGATGATACACAAATCCACACTACACATTGGATGCTTAGAGCTAAAATTTTCACATACATACTAGAAGCAGTATAACAACATTCAACAAAGTCTACTTTCTTCCCAAAATAACTGAACACTGCCAAAAGTATGAAATTGTAGCGCACACAATCTAACTTCCTTTTGTGCCAAATGTGGATAACCTTCTTATGTTGTTAAACTGCGCAGTTCACCTACTCATTTTCAATTGTCCCTTAAATGAAAACAGAAACAGAAAAAAAAAAGCGTGAGCCAAAATTATAGAAACTGGGAGAAGTACTAGGCATAAGAACTAGAGTGACTACAGAATATCCCTTGTAATTGTGGAATAGGAAATAGTCTTCATTTATAACTAAGTAGACTAGGAATAATATAGGACACTTGCCAACCAAAATCCTTCTGTATTTTGAAGACTGAGCCAGTCCAGAAAAAAACTACCATGACCCATTTATTAAATAATCCATACACTAGAAGTTCCCAGGCAAGAGCTGCACCAACTTCCCTGACAGGGAATCAAAAGAACTTTATTAATTCATTTTACTCTAGTGGATGTCTAATTTTATTTGTCCAATAATAACTAAACCTTTCTATCTGAGGATAAACCTTCATTCAAATCAAACCACATGGTTTTTATAAAAATATACTATAATATCAGCACTCAGAAGGCAGGAGTCCAAGGACAGCCAGAGCTACATGAGACCCTGTCTCAAGAATAAAAAATATAATGATGGCTGAAGAGGCAGCTCGGTTATTAAGTGCTTAACTCATAAGCATGAGGACCTGAGTCTAATCTGCAGAAAACCAGAAAAAAGATGCTTGCATGATGATTTACACTTACAATCTGAGTGCTAGAGAGGGGAGACAGAAAGGCAGATCCCTAAAACCCATTGGCGAGCCAATCTACCTACGAGAGACCATGCATCCAAGTAGGTGGGCAGTGCTCCTGAGGATGACACCCAAGGTAGTGCCCTGGGCCACACACACACACACACACAGAGAGAGAGAGAGAGAGAGAGACAGAGACAGAGACAGAGACAGAGACAGAGACAGAGACAGAAACAGACAGAAGGCTCTCGATGGTTCCCCTAGTTCACCAAGAACAAATGCCAAATATCCTTTAAGTGTTTTATATTCTTGGTATCCTACAAAGTAATTCTCCTCATTACTGCCCCCATACTACCTGGCCTTACTCTATAGGTCATCTCCTACAATTCTCCCCTTGTTGGCTCAATTCCACCTATAATGATCTCCTTCCTTAGCCTGAAACAAAGCTGACATCCTTGCTCTGTCCCATCACAAGGAACATTCTTCTCTCAGATATCTGCTTAGACACCACCATTCTTGGCCCTCCATTAATTTCTCTGCTCAAATATCATCCTCTAGAGAGATCTGCTCTGATCACCTCATCTAACACTGTTTCCCACAAGCAGCACTAATCCCCCTTTATCTTGATCTACTTACTCTTTTCCAGCATACTTTTTTCTAATATTTAACATAATTTATTTCTACATTGAGTTCACTGTTTATTACCTGTTTCTCTCATAGGATACTACGTTTGTCCAAGAGAAGTTTGGTGATGATTTTGTCCACTTGGTAAGACTAAGAGCTACCTAAGATTCTTTGAGCATACCTCTAAGTATGTCTGTGATGGTATTTCTAGAGACAATTCAATCATAAAGGTTCCATTAATTGATTCCTATTATGACAGCATTATTGGAAGATGGTAAAAGGTAAGAGATATATATGGCCTATTTGGAAGACGCAGGTCACTAGGAATATGTCCCTGGCCTCTTCATGTATCCCTCTTGCAACACCTCTTGTCAACCAAGAAGATGCTCCCCCTCCATATGTTCACACTGCCTTGATGTTTTGTCCATCATGGGGCTAAACAATGATCCAAACTAATAAACCTCCACTTATTTAAGTTGTTTTCTCAGGCACTTTTGCCACTGCAATAAAAAAAAAAGTAACTGCATTTAAAAAAAAAAAGGTAAATACATCAAAGATATTTATTCACTGTTGTAACCCAACTACCTAGAGAATATTTGACACATAGCAGTCACTAAAGTACGTGCTACATAAATAAATGAATATATACCTAAGACTGAGTGAGTTCAGTTTTTAAATTTTAGGAGCCATCCAGAACCTTACAGTCTCATCAGAATTGTGCCATTTCTTTTCTATCAGCAGTGCTGTATCTTCTTCATGTCGTCTTCTGTAGAACAGGAGGTATAAACATGAAGAAACAAGATCATTTGACACCAGGGCACATGTACAATACTGAGCCACATCCCTAGCGATTTAAAGACAGTCTGTGCTCTTTCTCCATATAGAGTACCTACAAAATAAAATTGCCTGATATTTTCTTTACATAACCTTGAGTAAAAAAGAAGGTAAACAAAGGACTGGTCACCATCACCTGTTAAGGGTGGTTAGAGGTCATGGGAATATTTATATCACTCCCCCTAACTCTGTGTGCTACAAAATTTGCCGGGCAGGTTTTAAAAAGATAAAATCATGGTGATAATAATAAGGAAAATTAGTTTAACCATCAAAAACACAGACACAGGTGCACAGACCCATAAGCCTAGAGAGATGGCTGAGCAATTAAGAGCACTGGCTGCTTTTCCAGAGCACTGGATTTGATTCCCAGCACCCAGAAGGCAGCTCACTCTAGTCCCTGATGATGTGAGGGACCTGATGCCTGCTCTGGCCTCCACAAGCATCAAGACACACATGGTACATAGACATGCATGCAGACAAAACACTCATATACATAAAATAAATTTAAGACTTAAAAAAAGAACGTATTCTCTTCAGTCTCTAGAACATTATATGACACCTATATAAAATAAACAATGAAAGGACAAAATATATCTCACAATTAAAGACAATTTCAGGGCTGGAGAGATGGCTCAGCAGTTAAGAGCACTGGCTGCTCTTCCTGAGGTCCTGAATTCAATTCCCAGCAATCACATGGTGGCTCACAACCACCTATAATGGGATCTGATGCCCACTTCTGGAGTGCAGACATACAGACAGACAGAGCATTCATACCTAAAAAATATATAAATAAATAAAATTTAAAGAACAGTTTCTGAAATTATCAGAATAATGCGTGACTATTAAGAAATAAAAGACTGCAACAGGTACTTCCTTCTGAGGCAAACGTGGTATGTAAAATGATGACCTTCATGTCGCTATAAGAGGACAAGTGAAGATATTTACACAAATAAGCACAGGCACAGTGAGTAAAGCACTTCACATGCAAGCTTGAAACCCAAGTTAGAGCACAGAGTCTATGTACAAGTGGAAGAGAACCAACTCCACAAAGTTGTTACATGACACACATATATTCTCTCTTCTCTCTCCTCTCTCCTGTCTCCCCTCCCTCGCTCCTCCCTCCCTCCCTCCCTCCCTCCCT
>CABHPH010137368.1:0-64553 GCA_902168325.1 Peromyscus nudipes
GAGAGAGAGAGAGAGAGAGAGAGAGAGAGAGAGAGAGAGAGAGAGAGAGAGAGAGAGAGAAAACAGCCGAAAATCCGCAGAGCTTTGAAAGCCAGCGAGAGGATCGTGGCTTTGCTGGGAACCACAAGTAGGCAGCCATTGGGGAGCAAAGAGTGGAATGATAAGATCTGACTGCTACCTTTAAAAGGCTACACAGGGAGTGTGTTGCAGCGCTGTAAAGGAAGCCGGGAGATCTATCAGAAGGCTTTTGCCTGTTTTCAGGCAAACAATGTCAGAAGCCTGGACTAAAATGATAGTAATCAAGCTGTTAAGGAAAGCAAAAAAGGAAGGAAGGGAGGAAGGAAGGAAGGAAGGCCTATTTCTCAGAGATAGCATCTTCTTGTTTGTTGTGTCCTTCATGCAACCTGAAATCCACCAAAAGGTTATCAGCAAAGGGGCTGTTGGAGTAGGTGCTGCTGTGTCTCTTGCCCTCAGGACAATGATGACCACATCTGATACAGACACTTAGAACCAGTGACTCCTAATCCTAGGAAGACTTGCTTCCCTCGTAGGTCACCCTAGAATGCCTACGGGTAAGGTCTGTCCTTGAAGAACATGTTTGTCCACAAGTAAAAGAAGGGATCGGAAGCATATCCACTTTAGTGTTCACTGGTAAATCCGTGGAGGATGTTAGTGAGATAGAAGGTTGTAGAATCAGAGAAGCATGCTCAGAGAGGTACAGACATGAAACTCTCCTGAGAAGCTACTAAGTGGAGCCACAAGTAAGCGAGCCAATATGATGCTCACTGGTGGACCAAAGGGAATAGAAAAAGAAAGAGTGAAGGGGTGGAAGAAAAGGCCAAAGCAGAGCCCTGGGAAGTGCTGAAGGTGACAGTTCTGGAAAAGTAGGAAGTGCACTAACAGTCGGGAAAGCCAGCCCCTCTCCACTCATATTAAATCCCTGGTCTCCTACCCTACTCCCAGCCCGGTTCATCGCTACCATAATAAAAATCACGTTTGTTCAAAAGACAGAGGAGGGCCTCGTGGTGTGGGCCGATCAAACTAGATATTCGGGAGGCCCAGACAGGAACACAAGTTCAGTGCCTGCCTGTGCTACAGAGTGAATTCAAGGCTAGCCCGAGCTATGTAGTGAGACCCTGTCCCAAAAAAAAAAAAGTTGAAAAAGGCGGGCTTGGGATACAGTGCTCTCCGCCCCCCCCTCCCCACCAATCCCCCAGACATGGTCATGTAGTCCAGGCTGGTTTCACATTCATGATTCTTCTACCTTCACTAGTGAATGGCTTGGATTACAGGTCACCACAGCTACTCCCACTTTAATTTTGCCCTTGATCCTGATGTTTCTCTGGTAGCTGAAAGCTTTGTAGAAGAAGATGGGGCATGAACATCTGCGTGCTGGTGTTAGGCCACAGTGGAGCTTCTTCTTGTCTCCTGGTTGCTGAACATACTCCTGTCAGATCTGGAAGTCCTGAACCCAAGAGCCATAAGTGCAACATTGACAAAAGACAGTCACCCTGAGCTGGAAGAAGTGGTGGTGGACACCTAGAATTCCAGCAGTCTGGAGACTGATGAGCAGAACTGTAAGCTTGAGGCCCGCCAGGGTACACAGGAAGACCCCTAAAGCAGGAAACAAGTGAAAGGGGCCAACATCAGCAGCGACAACTTCTTACTCAAGGAGCCATGGATTCACTGTGTCTCTTCATTTCTTCATTCATTCCCTAGGTGTCCCCTCAGGACTAGGCCCTGGGCTAGGTACTCAGGGACTGAGACAAATCAGACAGCTTCCCTCCTTGCCTGAGAGTTCAAACTACATGTGGAAGCTGTCACGTGTTCAGATCATAACCAACCCCACCGCTACCGTAAAGCACAATGCTTTCTGAACTGAGCAGAGGGGGTCATTTTCTGTTGTTGGGAGTGGGCGGATGCTTTCTCATGAGGCCCTTTTCAAAGCACTTGGACCAGATCTTGAAGGCAGACAAGGCGGGGGGAAAAGCATGACAACCAAAAGGAAAAGCATTTAAAAAAGGCAAAGACAGATCCAAACAGGTTCTCTGAGAAACTGCTTGTAGTCTGGCTGGGGAGTAGCGTATCAGATGCAACCAGATCAGCAGATAAGGCCCAGATTACAAAGGTATGTCGGTCTGGGAAGCCATTGAAAACAAAGGAGGAGTGCAGCTACATTCATGCTGTAAAATTGGCTGTTCTTTTTTTTAATTTTATAATTTAATTTAATTTTACACAACAGTCTGAAAAAAATTGGCTGTTCTTTGGTTAGTTTGGTCTGCTTTGCTTTGTTTTCATGTTTTTGTTTTGTTTTGATTTGATTTTGGTACTTGGCATATTTTATTAACATCAATGACCTTCAGAGAAATACAAATAATATCCCATCAAGGTTTTCGTCTCACCGCATCCGTCAAGAGAACGAACACTAGCAGGGACAGGGAAAAGTGTCCCTTAGACATTGATTGTGGGGATATAAGCTATTCCAACCACAGGAAATTCTGTGTAGAGTGGAATAGATTATCATATGACCCAGCTATCCCACTCCTGAGAATTTCCCCAAAGGACTCTTCTGTAGATCTCTGAAAGGTTTGAGGATGACCTGTCCATCTAAAATATATCCGCTCGACCTTGAAAACACACCTAATATGACTACCAGTTTGATCGTAATGTCTAACTACTAACTTTCATTTCTTTATATCCTAATAGTTGGTAATAAGAACATTCAAGGATCAGAAAATTGCATTACATTGTTAAATGAACTGTATAAGTACAATATCTTGAACAAGATTAGAAATACATGTATGGCATTTTCTAACAATCTTAATCTCAATATATATAATTTGTATATAACATACAAAAATCCAACCCAATGTAAAGTATTTAAAACTAGTAATTGTCTTTTAAAAGTAGATTCAATAATTTATCTTTTTATCTATATCGTATCTGTATCTTCTCTTTACTTTTCAGAGTAAATTCAATAATCTACCCTCTATTCTATCATTTCTATATCTTTTTTTCAAACAAGAACATTAAATCTAATCTCCTTTGCTTAGCCCCTTTCCTAACCATTAACAACAACAACTTGTAACCAACACTCCTAAACAATGAAAATTATCTCAAACCCAAACCTATTGAAAGACCAAAAACCACCTGCCCCACATCACCTCTTTGGGAATGTGGCGCTGATCTCTTGGGCTTTTAACTCTGTATTTGGCTCTGTGTTTCTTATTTAATAAAACTCTTTTTTTAAAAAAAAAAACTTTAAAACTTTGTTTTGATTTATTCTTTGTGTCTTTCACATCATACCTCCCAATCCCACCCATCTCCCTTCCCTCACCCCCAGAATACAACAAAATAAAATTTAAGAAAGAAAAGGGGGAAAAGGGAGAAAGGGAAAAATCTCATCATGGAGGCTGCAGTGTGACAGTGAGTCACGCAGTAAACCCTTTTATCCATACATTTTACATGCAGGTGTCCATCACAAAGAGTCATTGGTCTGGTTCAAGCCTCCTAGTCTCTGCTACACCATCGATGCTGGACCCTCACTGGAACTCTCCCTGGATATCCTGTTGCTGCCCTGTGTCATGGAGATCCTGCACCCCTGGGTCCACAGGACTAACCCCACTTCCACCCCACTCCCCTAGTGCTCGAGCAGATCATAGATGGGGTGGGGCCAACACTTAACCCTGGTTCTAGGCCTGGGGAGTTGCAGGGTCCGTCAGCCTGCCAGCTCTCCCGTCTTCACCACCAGGGTGAGCTCTCCAGCGTTTTCCTGGCTAGTTCACCCCTTGCTGCAATGAGCATGGCGTTGGGCCAGTTCTCCCTCTTTCACATCCTCAGAGTCGGTTCTCCCACACCTACACTTTCAGGGCCAGCTCTACTGTGCTGTCCAGGTGAGGCGTAGGGCCCGCTTTCCTGAGTGTTGCAGCTGGAGGTAGTAGGGGCAAGGGGAAGGGCATCTTTCTCTCATCCCCACCACCACACTGCAGTCAAAGGAGGTGGTACTAGCTATACCCCTCTCATGCCCTTGGGGCTGGCTCATCTGCACCCCTGTCTACAGGAACAACTCTACTGTGCTGCCCAGGAGAGACTGGAGGGCCTGTTCTCCTGAGCACTGCACCTGGCGAAGGGTTGGGTCAGGTCCCCCACCTGCTGCAGGTGTTAAGGGGTGAGGGGAGGAGGGCATCTTTCCCTTACCCATGCTACCACATGACAGACCAGAGGGATGCGACCTGCTCTCCTATTCTCAGACCCTCAGGGCCAGCTCGCCTAAGCCCCTGGGAACAGGGTCAGCTCTATTATACTGTGGAGGTCAGGTGTAGAGCCCTCTCTCCTGAGTGTTTCAGCCAGGGAAGGGCCCGGCCAACTCTGCACAACCCTATCCTCTCTGCCTTCATCAGGGTCACAGACCGAGTCCTGGCCCTTGGCAGCACCCCAGACCTACACATCTAACCCTGGATGGCAGTAGGGCATCTGTGTCAGCCCATTCCTCACCTCCCTCGCCTCTAATCTGTCTCTCTCCCGTGCACGTGACTCATTCTGCCTCTCTCCCATATCACCATCCTGTACTCACTCACTCACTCCTAGTTGAGTCCTGCCGCTGCCGGCCACATGCATGGTGGGCTGCTGCTGCTGTTGCTGTATGGCGGCCTGCAGCTGGAGTCCCCACGCAGCTTCTGGTTGAGTCCTGACCCCACCAGCTGCATGGCATGCTGGGGAGCTGTGGGAGTGTCTCTGCCTTTTTTTTTTTTAAGACAGGGTGTTACTTCATGGCCCCGGCTGTTCTTGAACTCACCAAATGGTTCAACTTAGCCTGAAACCTAAGCCAATGACCTAAGTGCTGAGATTACAAGCACAAGCTGTGTGTGTTCATGGATTTGAGTTTTCTTGTGTCTGTTGGTTTGGGTGCTGAGGATTGAACTTAGGGCCTCATGCATGCTTGGCAAGGGATTTACTAGTGAACTATGCCTCAGCCCATTGATTCACATTTCAGAATATTACCCCAGATCAGTGGTTCTCAACCTGTGAGTTGCGACCCCCACATAGGGTCACATATCAGATATGTACATTATGATCTATAACAGTAGCAAAATTTCAGTTATAAAGTAGCAAGGAAAGAATGTTATGGTCGGGGATCACCACAACATGAGGATCTGCACCAAAGGGTCGCAGCATTAGGAAGGTCTGTCTTAGACCTTTCCACTCTCCACCCAGCAGCCCTCTTCCTACTTATCACTTTGACTCTCTCTCCCTCTCCCTATTTATTTATTTATTTATTTATTTATTTATTTATTTATTTATTTATTTATTCATTCATTCATTCATTCATTCATTCATTCATTCATTCCTTCCTTCATTCATTCATTTATTTGGTGTTCTCTCTCTTTTTACATCCATCTATTTCCCTTTTATTTTTCTTTGCTGGGACTCTCACTACTGTAGCTCATGCTGGGCCTGGAACTCAGGATCCTCATACCTCAGACCTCCAAATACTGGAATATAAGTGTGTGCCCCTACACCTGGCCTCTCTTTTTCTTTTCAAAATTCGTCTCTCTTTATTTTTTTTATCTGGTTACTTTCTTTCTTACAAGACCCCAAGCCCTTCGATGGCAGGGACTGCATACATCTTCCTTTGTTCATCTTTCCTTCTGCAAGTGTACCCCAGTAATTATTCGATCTCTCTGGAGACATCTGCCAGTCTCCTAGAATTGATCAGATTCAAGACAAGATTCACAGTGATGGGGAGATTCCCTCCATACACTCTAGAAATACCTTTTCCTCTCTTTCTGATTTTAGTGCCAGCATCCACCCAGCTGCCAGGCCAGATACCTAGATGTCCTTCAGGAATCCATTTTTATTTTCTCATCTTCTGTCCTTTATCTGGCTTCTACCATGTGACTAGCCCGTTTGTTTATTGGTTCCCCGGTCCTATCCCGAAGGTCTCTCTGCCTTACTACTGCTCTGATCTCTCTATCTGGTTTTGCCTTATGCCCTGCCCATCCGAAGATGCTGTCCCTGTGGTCTTGAGCTACCATTTGAGCTACAGTACCGAGAGTTCTCCCAGCAAAGAAAAAAAAAAAAGAAGACGAAGAGAAATAGATTGACATAAAAAAGAGAAAGCCAAAGTGAAAAGAAGGGAGGTAGTTGCTGGGTGGAAAGTAGAAAGGTCTGAGACAGGTTGTTTGGACAGAAACTGCAAAAGCTATCAACAGGCTTGATCCAGACCCAAAGAATTCTCAGCCATATGGGTGGACCCAAACTCACTGCCCCAGCAGCCTCTCTGACCAGCCTAAGGCCCCCCACAGCCCCTGCCCTGCTGTTGGAGGGGAGACCTGGAGAGTTGTTTTGTCCTCACACTGCCTGGCTTCTCTCTCCACCTTTGTTGCCCCCACCATCCCATCACCCCTGATCAACCCTGTGCTACAGACCCAGGCCTCAGGCCACAGTCATGAGAGCACGTTCCTCACATTCCAGCCTCCCCCAGTCCTCTCAACTTGGCCACACAGAGCCCTATTCATGGCCTGGCCCTCCTCCCTTCACACTGGGACCTCACCACCCCCAGGCCGAACCCAGCTTTTGCCAACACAGACTGTGATTACTGTGGAAAGCAAGCTCCCCTGGTCCCTCTAGAGCTCTATGTTCATGTTTCCAAAGTCTTTCAACTGGTAGGTGGGGACGTGAATTTGACAGTGTGTGTGTGTGTGTGTGTGTGTGTGTGTGTGTGTGTGTGTGGTGTTTACTATACTCAGTAAACTTGTTAAGGCTGGAATGGGTGCTAGATTGGGCCAGGCTCTCCCTGGATATGAGCAGTTGAGACATAGGCTGAGTCCTTCGAGAAGCTCCCAGTTTAGTGTGGCAACACCTGGATACATAGAAGATGGCATGTTGGTTGGGGCTGGACTGAGCTCATTACTAAGTCCTACATTGGAACACTTCTGTCATGGTTCCACTTTTAAACACCATGCCAGTGTCCTGGGAGCATGCGCTAGTGTTCAGTAAATAATGTCTGCTGATGGTGGAAGATATAAGTCTGGACCCTAAAAGGGGTGGTAGAGAGCTGATTTTAAGAAGGACTACTTCACACAGGCACTCTAGACTTCAGCCTATACCTCTGAGTAGCCAAACCTCTGCTGGGCCTCAGTCATGTTGCCTCCTGAAATGATAGGTCCCTAGCAATTCTTCCCCTTCCATGTTACAGAAGGGGAGGGATAGTTCTAGTTGGCTGAGAGCAATGGAAGAAATACTTCTAAAAGGCTTTTGTAGAGCTCCTTCTGAGACAATCTATCCCCCACGCCTTTTCTGAGACAGGGTTTCACATAGCTCAGGCTGACTTGGAACTCACTGTGTAGCCAAGGATGCCCTTGGAATCCAGACCCTCCTGCCTCTACCTCCTGAATGCTGGAATTGCAGGTGGGTGTCACCATATCTGGTTTGATGCCGCACTCTAGATGGAATCCAGAGCTTCATGCATGCTAGGCAAGCACTTGGAATCACCAGAAAGCCTCCTCCTGTCGTCTCACTGAGGCCGTAGCAGTCCCATACCAGCTTGGAGATTATGGCCTCTCAGGAGACCTGAGTGTCCATTCTTAACCTTCGGACTACTGTGATCTCCTCTTTAGTTGCTCACTACCCAAAAGACTCTCTGACCTGTAGCCTGGGGATCACCAATCGTTCTATATGTCACCTTCAAAAACGCTCCCAGAAATCCCTGCTGATTTGGACACACTCCCTTCCAGGTCTGTTAGGGTTTCTTTCTTCCTCCACCCTAACTCCTCAGCAGCCCTCAGGGCTGGTTCAAGCCTGGATCCCTGCAGTTGGCTCCCTTTCCCTCAAGTCTTCTCCAGTCTCCCCCTGCTGTACTGCCTTAGCAGGCTAACAGCCAAGCCAGGGAAGAGAGGAAGGGAGAAGCTGCAACCCCCAGGGGTTCCTGAGATAATCTCAGGAATGTCCTGTCCCAAAGATTTGACTTTCCCACCAGTCAACACAGATGCTCCTTCCTGCCAAAACCTTGGGAATCTTTTGAGGAAGAGCAGAGTGGCCTTAGAGGGAACAGGGTGAGTGGAGCCTCTTCTCCAGGCTTTGAACTATGACCAGAGGCGGGATGAGAGAGTTGGGGATACAAAGACTAGGAGATTATTTAAACAACTCACTTCCTGAAATCCAAGGTGATAGCCTTGCGTTTTCTCTCAGTCTTTGGCTTTCACAAGATGCCTTCAGCAATAGGCTTCCCAAAGTCAGGGCAAGAAGGGGCTGGCAGGGCTGAGTTTCCCTTATTTCCTAAATGAAACAAATGGCCCAAGCCATGGGCTCAAGGTCACGAAGAGTAGCAAGTCTTCTACCTTCGTATTAATTCATATTTACTTGTGGCAGATTCTTTCACATGTCATTCCTGCCATCAGTTATGAACTAGGACTCGTAGTCTTCTCTGTGCTGTAGATAAGGAAACTGAGGCACAGGGAAAGATGAAGAGGCAGAACCTGGGTATGTTGCCTCCCGTTACTTCACTGCATCATCACAGTCACTTTCTCCCCTCCAGTTCTCAGTAGGTGATCCAACTCAGGGCAGGGGAAAAAGCCAGAGAAGGCTTGCCTGTGACCATTTCCAGGGCCTCGATGCCATTCTCCAAGTACACATCTTCTTCCTGTGCTTTGGAAGCCTCAGCCTCAGAACTACCCCTTGGCCCGACTGTATGCTCCCTGGCATCAGAGGCACAGGTGGCCACCGAACGGCTGGACAGAGAGATAGGGGTGAGGAACGCCCTTCGCCTAACCCCCTGGGAAACCTCTGACTCCAAATCCCAGCACAGGCCATCTGGGCTGCTGCTCCTTGTTATTGTTACCAGTGATTTGGAAACATAAACCAAACCCTGGCTTCCATAGCTTCCTGGGTCTCCAGCTGTTCTCAGGCCCTAGGGGCTACTGGGAGGAAAAGTCACCAGTGTAGGCTCTTTTCCCTGAGCCTGGGCTCCCTCCCTCCCTCCCTAGGGAATAGGAGTGGAAATCACTGACATTTTAAAAGCACTATTTTATATTTTACTTGGCCTTGAAGTTGTGTGCGTGTGTGTGTGTGTGTGTGTGTGTGTGTGTGTGTGTGTGTAAACCTCGGATAATGAAGATATCAGAGTAGGAAGGACTTGATAACCAATCCAACTTTCAAATTTTGTAGGTGGAGAAACAGGCCTGTATTACATATGACCACAATCGACTTTGGACCTAGATTACCTGGATTGAAATGTCCAGGGTCACCACATACCAGCTGTGTCATTGTGAATACATTTCCTAAGACTTCTGAGTTTGGGTAAAATGAAGATGATAGAGATGACAGTCCTGTCTTACAGTGTCATTGTTGGGATGCATTGAGTTAATATACAGGAAGGACTCGGAATAGTGTGGACCAGTCTGTACTCTACAAGTACAGCCAGTCGTAGTCTGAACCTTCTTTAGTTTTTAGTCTGTAGCTTTCTCATTTCTCCCGTCAACAGTCCTAGTGACAGGTGCACACTCCATCCCACTTGTCACCAAGGAAGCTGAAGGCAGAGTTGTGGATGGAATAGACAAAAGGATTAATGAGATATCTTTTCACTCTAAATGCTTGGGCTTTTTGACTGCATCATGAACATCCAAGTACAACTTCCACAGGAAAGTTTCAAGGTCTTAGGCTAAGGGTATGGATCAGTGGCTAAGGGTATAGATCAGTGGGTAAGGGTATAGATCAGTGGCTAAGGGCATAGATCAGTGGCTAAAGGTATAGATCAGTGGCAGAGCACTTGTCTAGTCTGTGAAAGGCTCTGGGTTCCATTTCCAACACTAACAAAACTTTATCAACATCTCTCGTTCTCATTTATCAACATCTTCTCCACCCATCACCATTAACTCCCAACCCTTATATCCAGGGGGCGAAATGCCTGGATCTCTGCCTCCTTCTTCTCCTGTTTCCACCCTTATTTTCCCTGGAATTTCCTTGTTATTTTCATCAGTAGACCAGTCCTGATTTGTATCCATGTACCAGGCTCTTATCTATCAGTTCCTTGGCAATTCCATTAAGGAAGTGTCTGGCCCAAGAAGACTGCTTGGCTTAGATATGGCAGTTGTCCAATGCTTTCTTCCCAGTTGTCTCCCATCTATACTAAAAATCTTCTCCCAGAAAGCTTCAGAGTACCCACAGCTCCTCTTGAACTCCATCTGGACCAATGAACTTCCCACCACCTATTTCTTGCTTCAGTCCACGGGCCCAAGTCAGCATTTAGTCAACTCACAATTAACCATGCAGGGACAACCCACAGTATGGGTTGTTCATGCAAGTTGAGAGCCAACACCCACAACTCAGCTGATATAATAATGGACTTGGCTGAAGAATTCTGCTCAGAGAGCCCAGGAAGTGAATCCTCCATCTTTGAGACTGAGGGCTTTGGCCTGCTCCCTTAAAGCAGTTTTCCCATGACCTGAGAGTTTATGTCATAATTTTTTTGGTTCCAATAGTTGAGAGGTGGCTGCATATATATAGCTTATATGTACACATTTATGTATATATACACACACTCACCAGAGACTGGTTTATTAACCTGTGGAATGTAGAGATGGGATCCAGAAGTCCTTTCCTAGCTCTGAGAATTTGTATACATTTGTGTATACTCGAATTCTCCACATTCTCCTTGCCCCTCTCAGAAGCAATACACAGTGTGTGTGATTGGTATCTGTTTGTAGAGATAAGGGCAAAGGAATGGAAAAAAACCAGAGATGTTCTGGAAGCTAGGAGTGGAAATACTAAATCATTGTCACATTTACACCCCATATCCTTCCAGGCCGATTCCCAGCAGAATGAGATGCTATGAGTTGGTGTGGGGCAGAGAAGGCCTAAGGTATGAGCAAGCACATATGAGAATGCATGCTCACTTCATGTGAATGTGTGTATGTACATGAATGTGAGACTGTGTGGTGAGCTGGAAAGCTTACTGTCATAGGAACAGGTGCTTGAAGGGCCACACAGAGCTGGTTGATGAGTACATACCTATCCCAGGACCAAAAGGCTTGGGCAGGAAGATTGCCATGAATTCAAGGCCATTCTGGGGATATGTAGCAAATCCAAGGGCAGCCTGGGCTACACAGTGAGACCTAGTCTTAAAGGAACAAAAATAAACAGAAAACAAAAGAGCAGCCATGTAGAAGTCCCATGTGTACTCAGGGTAGAGCATTTACAAGAGAGGGTGCTTGAGACTATGTACCTGGATAAATTTGGAAGAGCCCTATACACATAATGCACTCAGTGCATGAATACAGCATATGAATTTAGAACATGAATATGAGGCAAGGCTTGCTGACCTGCGTTGGACTACACCTGGCTGATTAACTTCTGAGGGCCTTCCCAGTGTATAAGAGACTTCTCTATCCATGATTTCCTCAACTATTGCAGACTCTTCATGGGTAAATGAGAATTGTTATCACATGTAAACATATGTGCACTGTGTATGTGTGGGTAGAACGTATATGGATACGCCCACCTAGCATCACTGTAGGATTTTACCAGATAAAAGCTGTAGTTGAATTTTGTAAGACAACAAGTAGGGAGAGTACAATATATAAGAGACACCACACTTGATCAGTCTGTGTTTTGACTCCTCCTATGACCCTGGGCACCTCACTCCTCTCCAGGCCCCAATTTCCTCATGAGTAGTTTGGAAGGGGAAAATAGATGACTTCTAAGGGACTTTCTATATCTGATACTATGTAATTATAGACTTACGTTTTAAGAGGAAGGAAATTGGGGACAATAGGGAAATGTAATCCTCTCAAAGTCACCCAACGGTGATGACAGAGGTGAGGCTCTACCTCTCAGACTAGTGTCCTCTAGGCACTGGTGTGCTCAACTTAACAGACAGAGGACTCATACTCACGCTTATTAAGTACACAGCACCAAGCTAGGGGCTGAGAGGGAGCAAAAGGTCACATCAAAGACTCAAAGAGATGGGTAGCCCATCAGTATGGAGGCAGGGTCTTATGCATGCTTGATTGTACAGAGAGGTGACCATATCTACCCTCCTGGCCCTGCTGGCTTCAGGAACTGTATATTGGGCTCATTTCACACCCAAATGCCTTTGCCGAGGCTGCTCCTAACCTAGAGAAACTAAAAACAATTTTAAGGCTTGGTCTGGCCTCTTTCACCTCCATAGTATTCTTTGCTTCTGAATTGTCAGCCTGCAGTTCCTAAATGAGTCACGTCTGTCACTAGACTAAAGCAGGGTCAAAGTAGAGAGCTGAGGGTTAACAGTGACAAAGGATTGGACAAGATCTGAGGCCCTAATCCTCGCTCTCTAAACACAGAATAAACCCTGCCCTTTGCTTTGGTCGCTCCCAGTGTACTACTTGGAAATCTGCTTTTAGCAGGACAAGCTCACTGGGGTCTCTTAGTTTCTTTGAGCTGCCAACACTGGCAATAGACTTCTTCAGGACTGTAGGCTGTGGCTCAGAGAGGGCATGCTCAAAGGTGCGCAGCTAAAACGCATGCATGAAGGTTTGTGGTGGAACTTAAACCCAGTTTGTCTGCTTTCCTTCTCCTCGTCTCTTCAGCTGATGGAAAGAAAGCCTCATGGGGGATGGAGTTCTGGGGGGTTGCTTTCCCTATCAAGGCCACAAGAAGGCAGGACTAGATGATCTGAAGGGTCTGTCAGCTACAGCAGGTTCTGCACAGCCATGGACGGACCACCTTCAGGCAGCTTTTTCACGGCTGTGTGACAGTTCATGGGGAGACCCTGAAAGGGTGGGTTTCTCAGAACAGCACCTGCCTTTACACAGGCTGACAGGTCCAGAGCACCCTGCCTTTGACTGAGGCCTTAAAGCAACAGCATTGGAAGAGGGGATGCGAGGCTCAAGTTGAAGTGTGGGTCTGGCAAGCTGCCTCTTAGCTCTGGGGTTTAGTCATGTGTCGCTTTATATAAGTAAAGATCACATATGACAACAGTGCTCCTGCGTCCCTTCATGTGCGTGCACATTTATACATACATGTGACCTTGTACTCTACTTAATTTTAGGGGTGTGCCTGGATCTATATATCTTCATACATGTGCTTGGAAGGGTATGTAGTTGTATGTGTGTGTATCTACTCAGTGGTTTTCAACCGTCCTAATGCTGAGACCCTTTAATACATTTCCTCATGTTGTGGAGACCCCCAACCATAAAATTATTCTCATTGCTACTTCATAAGTGTAATTTTGCTACTGTTATGAATTGTAATGTAAATATCTGTCTTCTGATAATCTGAGGCAACTCCTGTGGGAGGGTCATTCAACCCCCGAAGGGGCTGTGACCCATAGGTTGAAAACTGCTGATCTATGTACTTGTGTGTGCCTAGTGTGTCTGGCTGAACGTGCACAAATGCACATATACGTTTTATGTTCATGGGCATATGCATGCATGGAATCATATATGCTTCTTGGACCTGACATGGAGATCTCTGACCTTCTCTTTTCATTTCTTTAGTCTAGTGGTTTTGAAGAGACCATCATGAATCAGGGGTATTTGCTGAGTACCTTGGACTAATGAGTACAAAGGGATCTACATTCAGGTCAAGCACCTAGCATGGTTCATTAGCGCTATAGCAGATGGGTCCTCTCGGGCATCAAACCCCCAAATTCCTTTAAATTCACCTTTCCTTTTTCTTCCTCATTCTACCCAACTCTTCACCAACTCCTCCCTGTCCATGCCCAGCCCCATGGTCATTGCAGCAATCTCCTTCCTGACCCCTCTCTCCATGAGGACCCTTCCACGTCACCCTCTGTTGCTGCTGGAGCACTTCTCCTAAAACTGCCCATTTAATTATAAGCCTTCCTTATTAAAATCAGCCCCCCAAGCCCTAAAAATTCAAGACTTCAAGATTTCATGGGTAAGAATAATGATTTTAAAATACATAGGAAAACAGTGATACAATCTTTAATTTTGCAGAAAACAGACAATAAAACTTTTCTCAATCTTATTTTGTAAAAAGAAATATCATTTGAACCCTAACCCCATAGGAAAGACTCGATAATTTCCAAAGAAAGGTTAGTTCATTGAGTTGAACTAATATATATTTACAAAAGTTGCACTTGTCTTTGCTTTTCTCCAATTCTACCACAAATGGGCAAATTTTTTCACTAGAACCCCCCCAAGTGAAAGAGGACCATGAACCCCCAGATTCATTCCAAAGCCTTTGAGGCATAGCCCCATTTCCTACTCTCTGTGCCTCTCTCTCTTCCAACTCTTCAGTTGTGCCCTAATCTCAGCTCACAACCACCACCACCACCACCACCACCACCACCACCAGATCATGCACCAACTTCCAGACCCACCACCCTCTGCCAATTATTGCTCATGTAGTTCCCTGTCGGGAATGCCTGGAATTCCATGCCCCTCTGTAGACTGACAAACTCTTCTTCCTGCCCCCCCTCCCCCCGCCCCCGCCCCCAGGCTCAACCCAGATGTGATCTCCTGTGAAATGTTTCCAAGACCTTCTGGGTGGAATGAAGCATCGTTTCCTAAGAGCCCCCGCAAGTCTTCCATCCTATCTTAGAGTAGGGCTAGTTGCTCAAAAGTCTTCCCAGCAGACTGTACTTTGAAGAGCCATATTATATCAAGAAAAGCATAGACTTTAGAGTTCAGATGCCAACTGTGCCAGTCATAGCTGAGTGATGTTGTAATATCACTTAGCCATTTACAGTGTCTCGTCCACAACTATCAAAGAAGGAAATTACTGAATAGTGAGAAAGATGGCCCAGGTCTGGCACATGCAGATTCTAAATACATGTTAGTGCCTTGGTACTTGAGAACAGAAATCTTGCATTCTGCATTTCCGTGGATTCTGCTGTGTTCCTGCATTTCCCACGGCCAGAATAGAGTAGCCCTTCAACAGACATTTAGTGCCTGCCTGCCTGACTACGTAGTATAGTGCATGTAATGATGGCTTGATCTGTCATGGTTCTCATTTCTTTTTGAAGGATACAAGCCACACCCTTTCTGTCTTGTGTAGCTCCCTGGTACCTGGTCCACAGTAATGCTTGCTGCATGTTGATGGATTTCAACATTAATAATAATACACACCATTACTTGTGTGGATGTCACATGCCAGGCATCATGCTAGAAACTTCACACCTCAGCTCTTTGTGTTTGCAAATATTTACCATGTGAACAGTACCAGCAGCCTTCTTACCCTCCAAGGTTGGTTTAGCTATCTTCATTTTAAAGCTGGGAAACTGAAGCTCAAAGAGGACATGTATCTTATCTCAGTGGCAGGCTTGGGAAGAGACAAGTTAGAGACAAATTTTAGAAAAAGAAAAGAAAAGAAAAGAAAAAAAGAGCCAGCTCGCTTCCTTGCTTCCGTAGGAAAAAGTAGAAGTTCAGAGAGTCAGTTAAGTGACAAGGGGCGGGGTTTGACTCTAACCCTCTCCGGCTCCAAGAGCCTTACTCTGTCTTAGAAACTAGCCAGACCTTGCCAGTCATGCAATGGGCTCAGCTGCCTGCTTCTCCCATGAACAGGGGGCCTTAGCTGGGCTGTAGCCGAGCAGACACTTACCTTCACTTTTCTGAAGCAAGCCCAGAACACATCCAGCAGAGGCATGGTGGGGTGAAAGAGGCTGAAGGGGCTCAGCAGGACTCTGCTGGGCCTGACCCTCTATCTAGGAGAAAAGTAAGAAGGGTCCCAGGGCTCTGTGAGAGCCAGCCCTACCCCTGTGCTCCATCAGCGGCACTGGGAGGGGAGAGGCAGACAGCAGCAGCCTGCTCAGCTCAGCAGCTCAACGGCAGGCCCCTCCTGAAGAGTGAAGGGAGGAAAAGACTGGAAAGAAGGAAGGAGGGAGGGAGAGAGGCTGGCTGAGGAGGAGGGACCAGGAGGCGGGTCACTGATTCAAACTCCGAACAGTTAGCCAGTTGGCTGGGATGAACGGAGACACTGATTGAAATTCCCTGAATATCGCAGTTCCCCAGCCTGGGTGTCCAGACTCTCTACTGGCTTTCAGGCTCATCCTGCCACCTGTACATTGGTACACTGGCCAGCTTAGCCTCCTGGCCTACCAAGTAACATACAAGCTATCCCCGGGGGCTCCAGGCACAACCAAGACCACAAGGGAGTTGTGGAGAGTGTCAGGAAAGGATGTAGGAGCAGCTCCTGTACAGGAAGCTGTGACAGTGTGAAGGCAGGGGATGGAAGGGTAAAGTCCGTGGCCTTGGACAACCTTCAGACAGGAGCTCTGGCCCTGCATCAGGGTGGTCCTTCTCCAGCCTTGTTCTAAAGCCAGCAATCTGGCCTCGGTCTGGCACCTTGCAGAAGCCATTGCCTTCTGGGTCTCAGTGTTTTCAACTGTGCAGTAAAAGACAGGGTTAGGAGTTTCATTTTATTATATGACTCCTGGTACGGAGTTAGGTACAAGGTAAGTCTGGAAAAACCCTATTGTGGACAATTTCGTCTCTCAAAATTCCTGAACTGCCCTGAGAGTCCACAGAAAGTCAGACCACACCCCCTAAACAGCAAAGGCCATTTCATCCATCCCCCTGCCTCAGAGCAGAGCAACTCTCTCCTAGCTCACATAGGTTGACTGTATATGTTTTAATGAACAGCTTCTGAAGGGAAGATGACTTCCTTCCTTTATCTGTGGCCATGTCAAGAGCCCTTCAAGTCCTAAAATCTAAACCTGAACCCCCTGGATGCTATGAAGTCAGTTCTAACAGCAGTAATGGAGCAGTGGGCAGTTCTGGAGGCTTTCTGGGCAGGAAGCCATTTAGAAACAGTGATCCTTCCACACAGCACCCACCCTTCCCCAGACCTCAGAGGGCAGGGTGCCATGGCTGCTGTCCAGAGTCCCCCGGGGACCCCGTGGCACAGAGCCAGGCTTGCGTCTCTGGGGGAGGACATGTCATCATGGGGCCCAGAATAACTTACTCCCAGTGGCCTCACTTCCCCTTGAGAGGCCAAATTGGCCCAGCAAAGGGCCAAATCCTGGGACCCTGAAAGGTCCCCAGCCTAAGTCTCTGTCTGCCTTTGAGGACTTTGTCATCGGTGGTTTTGGCTTGAAATTTATTCAGAGAGTCTGCTCTTAGATCTGCTTACAACTTACCCTGTGACCCTCAGTTTCCTTGTTTATATACTGAGGAGATCAGGGAACTCTTCTCCTACCCTTTCCCGAGCTCTGAGAAGTATCTTAGATAGAGTTCTGTTGGGCCAGGTCAGAAAGATAGCAACAGCTGAGAAAAGCGGCTCCTTCCCGGCCACCTCGCTCTACTACACGGCATGGCAAGCCAAGGCAGAAAGAAAGCGTCCCTCTGAATATGTACCCTCTTCCCCTTCAACTAGAAGCCTGAGCATGGACAACTATGCGGCAACTGCTGTAGGCTAGGGAGTGTGGCTGCTCTCGATGACTGCATAGTCCCTTGCTCCCTGGAGTTTATCCTTGCCTTTAGATTCAGCCTCCGGGAGGAAGTATAGCCTCTGTGGCTTTGGTATTCACTCAGCAAGCAATAGTGCACAGCATTCCACACTGGCCTTAGAAAGCCACAGACTTCCGTTTCAACCCTGACCTTCGACACGAGTGTAGCCTTGAAGTGGTCAAGCCCATGAGCTCCTGAAGTAGACTGCCCAGATTCCAACCCAGTTCTGTTACTTTACTCTCTAACTGGGTGGCCCTAGGCCTGCTACTGCCTTGGTTTTCCCATCTGTGCAACAGAAGATAAGAGCACCTATTCTGTCAGGGAGTTAAACTGAATGAGTTACGGGATTTAGAGCTACGACTAGCACAATTGAAATCTCAACAAATGTTATCTGCTTTTAGCAAAGAAACAGAGGCTTTGGAGCCTGGCAGACTTAAATCTTGAGTCTATCTTCTAGCATTGTGCCTTTATCAGAAACCCATCCCTTCTCTAAGCCTGGCTGTGGCTTCACACTTGTGCTGTTAGGAGCTAATGAGATAACGTGCTTGGCTTCCACTGAACATTCTTTAAATGTTAGGTCCTTCTTCCTTTTCCTGTCCTAGATGCTCCTAATTCATTGGCCCTGAAAGAGCAGTGGCAGCCTTAATTTAGCATCATCCTTATGTGAGTTCAAGTCTAACCCCAGCTACTTTGGGTTGTGTGATCACCTTAGGAGGGACCCTTGGGTTTCCTGGCTAAACTAGGAGCATGGAACTCTCTAACCATCTCCCCAGGGGTGTCGTCATTATGAACGAGGGAACAAGCAGGCCTGGTGTGTATGTGGGGGGGGGGCTCCCTTCACATTCCAATTCTCCTATCCCTCTCTACACACATGAGGGCTCTATTTCCAGGTGGATCTCCCTTACCTGACATGAAGGCCTGCTAGGATTGGGTAAGTGGAATGGGCAGTAAGCCTTCTTCCTTAGGGTGAGGGATTTGGAGATTGTAACAATTAGGGAAGGTAGAAGGGGAATGGCCGGACAGCTGTGCACAGAGGGCCAGGAAGGCTGCTTCATCAACACTCATCTTTCCAGCCGTCTTATCCAACAACTGGCACTACCCATGATTGGGCATTCTGCCTAAAGCCCAAGTGACTATTTTACACCAAGAAACCCAAGTGAAGGAGAAGAAAGGCCCAGTATGGTCAAGGTGGAGGAAAGGAAGGGTGGTCTTATTTCCAAGGTAATGGTGTGTAGGCTAGTAGTCAGATCAGAGCTGTGGTAATAAGGAGTGGCATGAATAGAATTACATCAGGACATCAGAGAAATACTAAAACAAAGCTAC
The DNA here is from genome assembly GCA_902168325.1 of Peromyscus nudipes. Lineage (NCBI taxonomy): Eukaryota > Metazoa > Chordata > Mammalia > Rodentia > Cricetidae > Peromyscus > Peromyscus nudipes. The sequence goes on from CABHPH010137368.1 coordinate 18,711, forward strand.
TCATACTATTTTTTTTTCCGAGACAGGGTTTCTCTGTGTAGCTTTGCGCCTTTCCTGGAACTCACTTGGTAGACCAGGCTGGCCTCGAACTCACAGAGATCCGCCTGCCTCTGCCTCCCGAGTGCTGGGATTAAAGGCGTGCGCCACCACCGCCCGGCTGCTCATACTATTAAAAATGAAGGGCTCCAAGGAACTCTTATTTATTTGGCTTATGTCTAGCAGTATTTATCATATAATGAATCAAGATGGAAACACTTAAAGAATATTGACTGACTTATTAAAACATACTTAAAACTTTAAATATTAACATAAATAAATTTGAGAGCATTTTTTATATAATCTATAAATAATCTCACATCCAGATTCTCATAGCAGCTTCTGCATTCAGCCCATTGGAGATGCAGTTTGGGTTAAAATATATGAAGAAATCCTGCCTTCTGGAAAATGTAGTTTACAATGGGAGACCCCAGTGCTCCATAAAAGGTCCCCAGGTCCTCTGCCCCTTCCTCCACAATGTTCCCTGAGCCTCAGGTGTGCAAGTGTTTTGTAAATGTATACACTGGGATTGGGCTCTACAATTCTGCATATTGACTTTGCTGTGATAGTAAGTCTCCTACTAACATCAGAAGCTACACCGGTAAAGACTCGCCCAGGACTGCCCCAACATGAGCTGAACAAGGAACATACCAATGAACATACCAAACTGCATGGAGAAAAGCCCATGGGGCCTCAACACTACACAAAGAACCATAGGCAAGCGAGTAAAGCTGGGAGCAGGAGAAGTAGCCCTTCCCAGGGACGAGCACACCAATTGGTTGCAGGGTGCCAAATGGTCAGTCCTGAAACATACATACAAGTAGCTTTATATGGACTCTACATGTTATATTTGGGAATATACACATATGTAAATACATATATGCGTGAAATAACAATTGATGAAAAGGAGAGCAGCGAAGGGTATACGGGAAGGTTTGGAGGGAGGAAAGGGAAGGGAGAAATGTTGAAATTAAAAGATAATCTCAAAATTGTTTTTTAAAAGGTATTTTTTTTTAAAGAAAATGGTCCCAGGGATTCTTGAACCACACTTAGAGAAACACTGCATTAGAAGATCCAAATTAAACCACATCAGAGCATCCTGGAACATCTGAGCTAGAATTCTTTCAGAGCACCCAGTTTGAAAGCCCTCATTGTGCAAAATGGGAACACGAGGCCTGAATAAGGATAGGGGTTACCCAGTTGCACACAGCAGGCCAGTGGCAGAGCTCAGATTGAGCTGGATCTAGGTCTCCTGCTTCCTTGGAAAGTTGTTTTCCTACTGCTTTTGAATGAAATGACTATTTGAATTCTAAGGGTAACCACTGTGGTACTGTGGAGAGACCTGCATTCTGCTGACAGGGAGGCTTGGGTACCAACAACTGTAAGTGATGAAGCAGTTACAGCTTTCTAAATCATCCAAAAATCAAAGCACAGGCTTCAGCATAAGATAGCTCCTAGTCACTAGACGTGCACATGAACTCATTGCTCCAACTAACCTCTCAGGTTTCCATCAGCATCCAGAGCCTAGAAGATGGGTCCTTAAAAGATACGTACACACAGTTCAAGCAGGGATCTCAAGGCAGAGCAGAATCAGTTACTTTTCCAGCTTGAGCCAGGAGCATGGTAGGAAAAAAGAAAGTAAAACTGGAGCTCTGAGAAGGCTCAGCAGGCAGAGGCACTTGTTGCCAAGGGTGACAACCTGACTTCTGTCACTGGGACTCACATGCTGGAAGGAGAGAACCAATTCCTGCAAGCTACCTTCTGACCTGAGCCAGTGCTGTGGCACTAAGCTTCCCCGCCCGCCCCCCCCCCCCACAACTACACTTGCAAATAAATAACTGTGATGAAATTTTTGAAAGAAATCCGCATTTCATTAAAAACATTTATATATTTATCTATTTACTCCCTCTCTTTTATTGTCTAGGAAGTCACTCCATAAATATTTATTCGACATCTACTACGTATTAGTCAAGGGACATATGAAAGAACTTTTTGAAGGGCTGGATTTCCTCTTCTGACCATTGCTGGAAGAACAGAAGGGCACAAGTGCTCCTAGGAGACACAGTCTGTGCTGTAATCTCCAAACAGCAGTTTGCCTCCCTGGGGAGCAGTCACACTAGCTGTGCTATCATAGACAGGTGTGCGAAGGCAGACATTTCTCCTGAGAGAAGAGCTTTCTCGTGGAACAGCTTCCATGCAAAGCTACTCAGACTGGCATCCAGCACATTCTACCAAGAGATCACATGATCTTATAGCCAGACCTTTGGCTTTTAGTCACGTGTTCCCTTATGAATTCATCTGGTAGAACTTAGTGTTCAGTAATGTCTTTCCCACGAAGACACAGAGATGATGATGGTGATTTGTGCTGCATGAATTTTTCCTGGAAAGATGTACACCAGTAATAGTCCAGAGTTACCATTCCATCCATATCTAGCTGGGGGAAACCAGTGACTTTACTGGGCTTACTTATGGGAACATGGATAAAGGGTTAGTAACAAGACTGGGGGTGTGCCCAAAATAGCCATATCACTAAATTATCCCTCCCAGCATAGATGGTGACTTCTTCATAGCTGCATAGAGGGAGTCCTATTTCAGTTAATGTTTCCCTCCTTACATCCATTAGCACCCCCCCCAAGACCACATGCAATGGAGCATGTTTTAGTTACTTTTCTATCACCATGACAAAACACAGTGACCAAGACAACTTATAAAAGAAGGTGCCTAATTGTCCTTACAGTCTCGGAGGCTTGGAGTCCATGCTAGCAGAGCAAAGGTATGTTGGGAGGGACACCTGAGTGAGCTGTTGATCTGCAAGCAGAAAGCAGAGAAATGCAGTGGGAATAGCTCAAGTCTTTTGAAACCCAAAGGCCGGCTACTAGTGACACACCTCCTCCAACAAGGACACTTCCCAGTCCTCCCCAAAGCGTTCTACTAAGTGGAGACCAAGTAGTCAAGCCCATGAGCCTATGGGGAATAGTCTCATAAAACCACCACATTCCAGTCTCCGGCACCCACAGGCAGGAAGCCCTATCATAGTACAAAATACAGTTACTCCGACTTTGAAAGTTCCCATAGTATTTCAGTCTCAACACAGTTTAAAAGTCCAAAGGCACTTCTCAGACTCAAAACAATCTCTTCATTGTAATTGCCTGTAAAATCAAAAAGAAAATTACATACTTCCAACATACAAATGTCACAGGACCTACATTATCATTCCAAAAGCAATTTAGTCCATTTCTTTTTAATTTAGTCTCAGGAAAACTCTTAAGACAAAGGTAGAAGGCAGCCACATTCTTTACCAAAATATCACAGGAATGGCCTCTAGCTCAGTCATTGTTAAAGTCCTTGCTTCCCTCTGAAGTCGCTTGAGCTGGGCCTCCACAGTCCACAGAACTCTCAGCACTATTGTCTTTCAGTGTCCTGCTAGGATGGCTCATTAAGCTCTGTTTACAGTACTCAACTGCTTTTCTAGTCCTGAGTCCCAACATCCTCCACATTTGTTAAAACAAAAACAAAAACAAAAAACACATGGTCACGTTTTCACAGTAATAGACTAATTCTTGGTACTTATGGGTGCCATTTTCTTTCAAGCAGCCACAGAGTAGAATTTCATAGACTTCAGAGAGAGTCACAAGAGGAGCAGTTAGAATCTCTCTACTTAATCCGTTTCTGTGGGGGAACTTCACCAGGTCTGGCTTTGTTAATGACCTCTTTTGAGTAATCACAGCTACTATTACAGAAAGCCACAACTGGTAAAAATGCAGAGATCAATTGACCATGGGCGGTCCAACCCCAACTGATACATCCACACACAGTCCCTACACCAAAGGCTCAGGGAATGTTGTGGAGAGGGGCCAGGAAGACTATAAAAAAGCAAGATGACCTAGATACTTGCTGTAATATGTGTCCTTCTTATACAAGGAAGCTGCACCCATGAAATGTCAACAGTATGGCCACCTAAACAAAACATGAACAGTGGCAACACCAGTTGACATGCCAATGTGAATGGGAGAAATCTTACAAGGCCCAACCCCTGGATGAAGAGCTACAGGCAATTAATGATTTCTGAGAGAAGGTGAATCAGTCTTCCTCAGGGATGAGCCCCCTAATTAGATATCCAATACCAAGTGGTCAGTCCTAAAAACATACACAGATATTAAATGTGCTTATATAAGTACAAACTGCTAAGTCCATAAATAATAACTGAATAAATTTTTGTGATTATAGAAGTGTATATGCATATGTTCATACACTAGTGTGTAATTGCAGACATGCATAAAGGAAGAAAGAAAAACTGTACAGGAAAGTTTGTTTCTAAAAATATGGATGTAATTGGATATTAACATATTAAATCAAGGAAATCAGATTTAGAAAAACAAACAAAAAGAGTGCATAATGGCTTTAAGCCCAGAGGACAGTGTTTCACAACAATTTGTAACAATATTCAACATTTATTGAGCGCTTTATAAATACAGCACAATTTATTCGTTCACTTGCTGGTGGACATTTGAGTTTTTCCCAACTTTTACTACTGAAGGGTATTACATACATTCTTATAAGAGCCTGTTATGAACATGATTTTATTACTCATGAATAAGTACCTAAAAGAATTATTGAATCATAGATGAAATAAAAATATGTTTACCATTAAAAACTGGAAGTGGCAATTCTTCTCCAAAGTTACAGACAAATTACAGGCTGAAGTACACATAGAAGCCACCTGAACCCAGAGCCCATTCTTCTACACTTCACCCTCTGCTCCGATATGACCCCTGCCCTACAGGGCTGGCTCATGTTCCACAGGAGAATTAAGCCAAGTAGACAAAGAGCTTTGATCTGAAATAGAACCCAAGCAGATGAAAGTAGAGAGGTGGAAAGTGTTATCAGAGCCTAGATGAAGGTCTGTTCAAGGGATTTAAAAGACTTAAAGGAAGAGGTGATATTTGGATTGAAAGATGGGTAGAACTGGGGGGAAATAATGAGTTAAGTATTCCAGACACAAGGAATAGCATTTTTAACTATCTAAAAGGAAGAATTCAGTAATTACATATGAGAAACTTTACTTGGCTGGTCTGTGGCATATGGTGCATAGAGCGGCTGTATTGAACAAATAAAACTATAGGATTCCCAGTTAAATTTGAATTCTAGAAAGGCAACATATCCTTTCTCAGTGTGGCTGAAACTCAGTTTAACTATTTTCCTATATTTCCTATGCCAACCCCAAGGGTACATAAATGGTATGATAAAATGAGAAAGATTAGTTTAGAAACAGATAGTAGGCCTCCAATACCAGGTGAAGTCGTAGCCAACTTGACCTTGAAAGCACGCCTTCCCGAGCCTCAGATTTTCCTCATCTGTAAATGTGAGAACACTAATTATATTAGTGCTTCCTAAATGTGGTGCATATTTCTTTAAAATATACATGTTGTGATGATTAGTATTGTCAGCTTGATAGACTACAGAATCACAAGAGACAAGCCCCTGGACATATCTGTTAGGGATTCTATAGATTCGGTTAACTGAGGTAGGAAGACCCATTCTAAATGCAGGAGGCACCATTTCATGGGCTGGGGTCCCAGACCGCATAAAAAGTGAACACAAGCATTCATCCATTCACCGCTTTCTGCTTTCTCACTGTGGACAAAGCCTGGTGAGCCGCCTCCTGCTGCCCTACCTTCTCTAAAGTATACTCATAAAACCTGGAAGCACAAGCAAATCCTTCTTTACTTAAGTTGATTTTCGTACTCTGGCTTCCCTTCAGATCATGTAAATATTTCGCTTTTTAAAAGTTGTTTTTGCCAGAGATTTTGTTGCAACAATGAGAAAAATAATGAATACAGAGAAAACGGACATGAAGAATGGGGCTGTTGCTGTAATAATCCTGAACGGGTGGGTGGTTCTTGGGCTTCTGGAAATGTTTTGTGGGAGGGAAGTGGAAGAGTTTAGAACTTTGGGCTAGAAAAATCCTTGATGCTGTAAGTAGAGGCTAATGGTGGTAATTCGGAAGACCTGTCTATGAGGAGAAATTCACACAGTGGAGGCCCAGCTCATGATGTTTCAGAAGGGAATGAGCCAGGTTCAAAAGAAGCTGTAATTATTTTTAAATTTAATTTTATTTATGATTACAGTGCATGTGATGTGTGTGTGGTCTGCATGCATGTGTGACACAGAATGTGTGTGGAAGTTACAGGACAACTTTTGGGAATTGGTTCTCTCCCTCTCTACTATGAAGTACAGGGATTGAACTCAGGTTGTCAACCTTGTATGACAAGCACTTTTTTTTGTATTTCAAATAAATTTATTTATTATTTATTTTACATCCCGGCAGAACTTTCCTCTCCCTCCTCTGCTCCCAGCCCTTTCCCCAACCCCTCCCCCCTCTGTTTTCAACCCCCAATCCACTTCTCCTCTGTTTCTGTTCAGGAAAGGGTCGATCTCCCATGAGTATCAACAAAACATGGCATATCAAGCTGCAGTAAGACTAAGCACCTCCCCATGTATTAAGGCTGGGCAAGGTGACTCAGTATGAGGAGTAGGGTCCCAAAAGCCAATAAAAGAGTGAGAGACAGCCTGTTCCCACTGTTCCACAAGAGGACCAAGCTACACAACTGTAACATACATGCAGAGAGCCTAGGTCAGTCCCATGCAGGCTGGAGTCTTCCTTGTAGATTCCTGGGAGATTCCCTTGCACCAGGTTTTTACCTGACCCCAAAATGCACCCCCATTTCTTTCAGTACTCTCTCCCTCCACCCCCGCAATCTGATTGTCCATGTTCCCATCTCCACTCACCCTCAGCCCACTCACGAAATCTCTTCTATTTCCGGAGATCTGGGTGTCCCCTTCCCCATTAACCTGCCTTGTTACCTAGTCTCTCTGGGTCTGTGGTTTGCAGCATATTTATCTTTTGTTTTACAGCTAGTATCCACTTATGAATGAGTACATACCATGTTTGTCTTTCTTGGTCTGGGTTACCTCACTCAGGATGTTTTTTTCTAGTTCCATCCATTTGCCTGCAAATTTCTTGGTGTCCTTGTTTTTAATAGCTGAATGATACTCCATTGTGTAAATGTACCACATTTTCCTTATCCATTCCTCAGGTGAGGGACATCTAGGTTGTTTCCAGTTTCTGAATATTCTGAATAAAGATGCTATGAACATAGTTGAGCTAGTGTCCTTGTGGTATGATTGAGAATCCTTTGGGTATATGCCCAGGAGTAGTATAGCTAGGTCTTGTAGATTGATTCCCAGTTTTCTGAGAAACCACCACACTGACTTCCAAAGTGGCTGTACAAGTTTGCATTCCCACCAGCAATGGAGGAGGGTTCCCCTTGCTCCAGATCCTCTCCAACATAAGCTGTCCCTTGTGTTTTTGATCTTAGCTGTTCTGACAGTTGTAGGATGGAATCTCAGAGTCCTTTTGATTTGCATTTCCCTGATGGCTAAGGGTGATGAACATCTCCTTAAGTGTTTCTCAGCCATTTGAGAGTCTTCTGTTAAGACTGTTTAGATATGTATTCATTTTTTAATTGGATTATTTGGGTTTTTTGATATCTAGTTTCTTGAGTCTTTATGTATTTTGGAAATAAGCCCTCTGTCTGATGTGGGGTCAGTGAAGATCATTTCCTATTCTGTGGGCTGCTGTTTTGTCCTATTGATGGTGTCGTTTGCTTTACAGAAACTTTTCTATTTCATAAGGTCCCATTTATTAATTGTCAGTCTTACTGTCTGCACTATTGGTGTTCTTTTCAGGAAGTTGTCTCCTGTGCCAATGCATTTGAGATTATTTCCTACTTTCTCTTTTAGGTTCAGTATATCTGGTTTCATATTGAGGTCTTTGATTTACTTGGACTTGAGTTTTGTTCAGGGTGATAGATATGGATCAACTTGCATTCTTCTACATGCCAACATCCAGATAGACCAGCACTATTTATTGAAGATGCTTTCTATTTTTCATTGTATAATTTTGGCTTCTTTTTAAAAAATCAGGTGTCCATAGGTGTGTGGATTTATGTCTGGGTCTTCAGTTGGATTCCATTGATCATCTGTTTTTATGCCAATATCATGTGGATTTTATTATTATAGCTCTGTAGTAGAGCTTGAATCAGGGATGGTGATACCTCTGGAAGTTCCTTTATTGTACAGGATTGTTTTAGCTATCCTGGATTTTTTGTTTTTCCATATGAAGTTGAGTACTGTTCTTTCAAGGTCTGTAAAGTTGTGTTGGGATTTTAATGGGGATTGAAATGAATATGTAGATTTACCTTTGGTAAGATGGCCATTTTTGCTATGTTAATCCTACCGATCAATGATCACTGGAGATCTTTCCTTCTTCTGATATCTTCTTCAATTTCTTTCTTCAAAGACTTGAAGTTCTTGTCATACAGTTCTTTCACATGCTTGGTTAGAATTACACCAAGATATTTTATATTATTTGAGACTGTTGTAAAGGGTATTGATTCTCTGATTTCTTTCTCAGCTTATTTACCATTTGTATATAGGAGGGCTACTGATTTTTTTGAGTTAACCTTATATCCAGCACTTGACTAACAGGGTTTATCAGCTGTAAGAGTTCCCTGGTGGTGTTTCTGGGGTCGCTTATACTATCACTGTCATCTGTGAATAATGATACTTTGATTTCTTCCTTTCCAATTTGTATCCCCTTGGTCTCCTTTTGTTGTCCTATCGCTCTAGCTAGAACTTCGAGTGCTATATTAAATAGATATGGAGAGATTGGACAACATTGTCTTGTTCTTGATTTTAATGGGATTGCTTTGAGTTTCTCTCCATTTAATTTGATGTTGGTAATCATCTTGCTGTATATTGCTTTTATCATGTTTAGGTATGTTCCTTGTATCCCTGATCTCACCAAGACTTTTATCATAAAGGAGTGTTGGATTTATGACAAGCACTTTTATATACTGATCCTTTTCACTGGCCCCAAAGTAGCTATAATTGTTAAAGAGATTAACACTATTAAAGAGAAATCTTAGAACAGCTGCTCAGCAGGTAAAGGCATGTGTAAACAAACCTGGAGAGTTGAGCTCCATTTCCAGAACTTATACAAAGGTAGGTGGAGAGAGTCAATTTTACAACATTGTCCTTTGACCTCCACATGCACACTGTGACACATACACACACATGCACACACACTAATAATAAAAACTTTTTAAAAAAAGAAACCTGAACTATGCATTGTGACAATAGGAAAGTTGCTCTGGCATGGTGGTGGTGGGGCCTTTATCATATGAAAATACAAATTAATTTGAAAAGAGAGTCTAAAATGAATATTCCACTACAATGGTTCCCTGCTTAAAATAAAAAAAAAATACGAACTGGCCAGGCTCGCCTTTAATCCCAGCACTCGGGAGGTAGAGGCAGGTGGATCTCTGTGAGTTCGAGGCCAGCCTGGTCTACAGAGCAAGATCCAGGACAGGTACCAAAACAACACAGAGAAACCATGTCTTGAAAACAAACAAACAAACAAATAAATAAAAAACAAAAAAAACAAAAACAAAATACAAGCTGAACATAGTGGCTCATACCTTTAATTCCAACACTCCAGTTGCAGAGGTAGATAGATCTGTGTGAGTTTGAGGCCAGCTTGGTCTACATGAGTTCCAGGACAATCAGAGGTACATAGTGGAACCCTTCTGAAAAAACTAGGAAAATGTTTCTCTAGGCTAGACAATGTGAGGCCGGGTCAGGTCCCCTATACTGCCTGTATATTGCATGAAGATGTGAATGTTAAACCTAAGTTCCAAGATGTTAGTGATGCCAGAACCATGGAATGTCTATCAAAAGAAATTGGAGGCAGAGTAGGGTTGGTCCAAGAATGAGACTAAATGTGCTCCAGGCAGCAGATATGGAGGGGCAGGGCTATTCAAACCCTTTGGAATCCAGATGATTTCATCACAAGTTCCAGATGCTGGACATAGAGATGTAGGAATTGGTGTTGCCCTCCTGGATTTGTCTAGCTTTGGTCCAATTTTTCCTGCTATGCCTCCATTCTTCTCTTTTAAACAGGGGATGTTAACTCTGTGACATTGTATATTGGAACTATGTGGCTTGTTTTTTGTTATAGGTACTCACAGTTAAGAAATGGTCTTGAATCTCAGATGAGACTTGTACTTTTAGAGAGTGTTGGAACTTTTAAAGTTGGACTGATTGCATTTTGCATTATGAGATGGGCAAAAGCCTATGGAGAGAAGGGTTGGAAAATTATGGATTACAGGTGATGTGCTTGGTTGTGATAATTGATATTGTCAACTTGATGGACTCAAGAATTATAGAAGAGATAAGCTTCTGGACGTGTCTGTGAGGGCATTTCTGAATTAGGTTGAGGGGGAAACCCCACTGTAAATGTGGGCAGTACCATCCCATGGGCTTTGGTCATAAACTGAATACAATAATGAAAGCTAGCCTAATGTAAGCATTACTCATCACTCTTTGCTTACTAACTGGATGCAATGTGATCAGCCATCTCCTTCTCCTTTTGTCTTACCTTCCTTACCATGATGAAATTTATCCCCCAGACTTGTAAGCTAAGATAAACCTTGCCCAACTGAAGTTGTTTTTGTTACGTATCCTCTTGGAGAAAGACAAGTAACAAGTAATACAGATGCCTAAGCTACTCCCCATATATGCTTAATGAGAACCTTAAGGAGTATAGCTTGACACTGGTGATTCTGATGAATGGATGTGTTTACAAACCAGCTAGCCAGCTGATCCTAAGAGACCTTCTAGTTCAATTCTTCTTTGTGATTAACTCAAGGTAGACTACACCTTTATGCAGTTAAGTTCATGAATCCCTTCTGGCTCCTGAGTTTACTCATCAGGAAGGCTTAAACATTTTCACCAATGTCTTGAAACTCCCTTTTATTTCTCCTCCAGATTTCCACAGGCCACCATGTTAAATGTTCCAAGCATGGGGAGTTCTGGCAGCTGGGAAGCAGCCAATAATTTCCTTTCTGAAAAATGTCCCTTTCCTTGGAAGAAATTTCTTCCAAGGTAGAGGACCTCTGGATGGCGGAGAGATGGGGTAGAGACTGAAATTCTGTATGTCACAGGAGCATCCAAACTAAGGCCTAGGTAGGCCTGAACATGATCTCTAGAAAAGAGATGAGATTCCTTGGAGAAGTGAAATTCCTGTCATTGGAAATTCTGGTCTTCCAGTCATCAGGGCACAGAGACTGAGAAACAAGACTTCCCAGCTTAGGAACACGGGGTTCCTGACCATTGCCACAGTTGGCTGCTGACCACTACATCCACTCAGCACTTCCTAGCCCCAGCAGCTCTTTTCTCGGCTGTCAGATAGCTCAGTGTATTGAAAAGTAGAAGCAGAGCAGGAGCTAGAAAGTCCACAAACAAGTTCATCTATGTTTTCTTGCTAGGCCTAGGAGCCCCTGCCTTAAACCAACCTATTCTATCACTCCAGCTTCATCTCCAAACATGAGAGCTCTTCCAGGATACAACTATCTCAGTGGAGCCTCAGCTAGGGTTGAAAGGAGTGGGGCAGCAGTGATTGAGTGCCTCGAAGGGATAGATGTTAGGCATCCTAGAGAATCAAGTCCATCCTGGGATGTCTGCCTCCCAGTAATTGACACAAGCCAGCTTATATAGCTGACTCAGATCCTGCCACAGTGGAAATAAGGCTCCCTAGAGACTTGGGCTTCTGAGAGGAAGCCCCACATTCAGAAGTGTGTCCTTTAGTGCTGGACCATGAGACCTAGGATAAGGCACTATTAGGTTTCTGTACCATGATTGCCCCATCTACCAGTGATGCACAGAGTTGGAGGAAGTAAAATATCTGGGCTATATAGAAGAAAATAAAATATAATAAAAAATAAAAATATAAACAACAATAATAATGACAAGGATGGTTAAAAAAAACAACAATCTGATAACAGTAAAGAGAGAATATAATGATGAATTGTACCAGAACAGCCACAGTTGTGGCTAATGTGCATTGAGCACTTACAACGCACCAGACATTGCTGTACATTTTATGGACTGCCTCATTTATCCCTCACACAAATCTTGTGGATTTGTAGTGATGAGAGTCTTGAGGAGGTTCCAAGTGCTTTGCCCAAATCCATACGGCTGCTAAGTAGTAGGGCCAGGCTTCTAATCCTGGCAGGCTTGCTCCTGAGTGCACACGAGCAGCCTTCATACTCAACTGGCTTCTGCAAGCAAGTTCTTTAAAAAGATAGATGTAAGACAATCTCCTTGCAGTTCTTCTTTTGAAAGGTCCCTATTCAGATCATTTGTCGCTTTTTATAAAACTGCTTGACTCACAGATTTTTGTTGTTTTTAAAGTTTTGAGTTCTTTATATATTCTGAATATCAGTGACATTATCAGACAAAGTGTTGGCAAATATTTTCCCGTTCTTGTCTCCTTTTGCTCTGTTGATTGCTTATTTTGCTTTTCTGCTCTCAATGTTGGCAAGAAGTGGCAAAAAAGGAATTCATGTATTGGTAGTGAAGATTAAATTAATATTGTCATTATGGAAAGCAGTATGAAGAGTCCTCAAAAATAGGGATGGGGAGATTGTTCAATGGGTAAGTTGTTTTCTTGTCAAGCATGAGGCCTAAGTTTTGATCCCCAGTACCCACACATACCCCAAATTCCAGCACTGGGAAGTGGAAGCAGGAGGATCCCAGAGTGGTGCTGGCCAGCAATTCTAGCCAATCAGTGAGCTCCAGGTCCAATAAGAGACCCTGTCTCAAAAATAAGGAGGAAGCCAATAGAAGACAGCAACGCCAACCTCCCACAGACACCCACAGAGACACACACAAAGGCACACATACATATACAGACAGATGTATCACACACACACACACACACACACACACACACACACACTAAAACTACCAGGTCTGGAAAGACAGTTCATTAGTTAAGAGTGTGCCGTAGTTTGAATGAGAAATGTCCCCATAATTTCAGGTCTTTAAACACCCGGTCCCCAGTTGGTGGTGCTGTTTGGGGGATGCTGTGGAATCGTTGGGAGAGGAGGTCTTATTGGAGAAAGCATGTTACTGGTGGTTGAGTGCTTACAGTCTCACCATCACTTCCTGCTGCTTTCTGCTTCATGCTTGGGTTTGAAGATGGGAGCTCCCAGCTTCCAGTTCCTGCAGCCATGCGTGTCTCTTGAAGCTATCTTTCCATTCCATGGTGGACTCTCAACCCTAAGGATCTATAAGCCCAAATAAAGTCTTTCTTCCATAAGTCACTTTTGGTCATGGTGTTTTATCACACCAATAGAAAAGTAACTAAACCAGAGTGCTCACTGCTCTTGAGGAATATCCAGTTCAGTTCCCAGCACTCATGTTGGGCCTCTGAGAAATCCTGTAACACCAACTCTAGGAGATCCAACATCCTCTTCTGACCTCCATGACTACCAGCCCACATGTGCACACAAACACACACTCACAAACATACAAACAAAAATAAAAAGAAATCTTAAAAAAAAACCCGCCAAATGATTCAGAGATGCAATTACTGGAGAAATATCCAAAGGAAACAAAACTAGTATATCAAATAGATGTTTGCACTTCCTTGTTCACTGTAGCACTATACATAATAGCAGAAAAATGGAAACAATCCAACTGCCTATCAAATGATTCATGAATAAAGAAAATGTGGTATACAACAGAATACTATTCATCCAAGAAAAGAATGAAATTTTGTCATTTGCAGCAAAATGGGAGGAACCAGAAGGTATAATGTTAATGAACTAAGCCAGACAGACACAGAAAGATTAATAGTAATGTCCTATCTTTTATATACAAGCTCAGAAGAATTGACTTGAAAGTAAAATTGAGATTACTAGAGGTTAGGAAGAAGAGAATGGAGGATAAAGGGAGGTTGGATTTAATCAGTGCACATTGTATTCATGCATGTAAACATCACATTGAATATTAACATATACTCTAAACACTCATCATTTTTCAAGCCCCAGCTACCCCTACTAGCTCATTTTCAGTTAACTGAAGTGTCTACGATACTGAGGATTAGGGGGTCATGATGCACATTTTCTCCAGTCTCCTAGACTACTGAATGGTTTTAGCCAGCCAGACCTGAGGGCACAGGTTGTGGCTTAGAACATTCCTCTGGAGACAGCTTAATGTAGCATGACTCTTAAAAAGTTCTTATTAATAAAATCAAACCTGAGCCAGGTATTGGGGTGAACATTGGAAGGTCAGAGAGACAGAACAAACCACAACTAACCTCACCTGGCCAACTTCTCAGCTGATCTTGTTTCCTCAGACTGGATGCCCTGAGCCCTCATCCAGAATGGGTCTCAGCTGAACTGCTGCTCAAAAGCCTGAATGCTTAACCAGGCCCAATGCCTCTCCAGGGCAATGCCTCTCCAGGGCAATGCCTCTCCAGGGCAATGCCTCTCCAGGGCAATGCCTCTAGTTTCTGGTCCTCATGCTTTATATACCTTTCTGCTTTCTACCACCACTCCCTGGGATTAAAGGTGTGGCTTTCTGGGATTAAAGGTGTGTATCACCGTGCCTGGTCGTTTCCAATGTGGCCTTGAACTCACAGAGATCCAGAGGGATTTCTGTCTCTGGAATGCTAGGATTAAAGGCGTATGCTACCACTGCCTAACCTCTATGTTTAATATTGTGGCTGTCCTGTTCTCTGACCCCAGATAAGTTTATTAGCATACACAATATTTTGGGGAACACAATACCCCCACAGCTTAAGACACGGCAATTGCAATCGACTTGTTGGCACAGATCCTGTCCATGACATCAAATGCCCCTTCTAGTGTCTTGGGCACCCAGTGTACAATCAGTGATGTGATGGTAAACCTTGACTCCAGAGGAGTAGAGATCACCACCATGAAAGGCAGGACAAAGAGGTCTGGATTAAAAGCCTGTGTCATCCAGCCTCCTCCAACAAGGCCACACTTCCTCCAACAAGCCCACACCTCCTAATAGTGCCACTCCCTATGAGCCTATGGGGGCCAAATACATTCAAACTACCACAACAATGTAACCAAGGCTGGCCCTGAATTTGAGATCCTACTGCAGTAGCCTACTGAGTGCTGGCATTGACCCATGTTCTACAACACTGGGCTCTGGACACGGAATTTAGGATCAATCTCTTCCTTGTATATCTTCAGTTCCCCATTTGTGCATTTCATTTATGCAAGGAGCCAATAGTTACCCTCGTATGTGAGTCAATTTTCTAATCACTAGCAACACAACAGTAAATGGTCTGGGTACAGGTCCTGTGCTTCTGGTGCTTATACTCCAGTGGGGAACACAAACAAGAAATAATTAAATATATAGTAAAAGCAGAAGTGCCGATGATAGAGGCCATACAAGATATGACTGTGGAAGAAGATGACAGAGATCAAATTGGTGGCCTATTCCAGGGAGGGTGTCTTTAGAGTTCTGGGGACAATGGCCCCTACCTCTCCTTGCTCTGACTGAGTCTGGCATTTCAAGTACTGATAACGAAAGTTGGAAAAAGTGAGTCTTATTTCTGGCCCTGGTGCCCAGAAAGTTCTCCTTTGCCTTTTGCTTTTTTTTTTTTTTTTTTTGGTTTTTCGAGACAGGGTTTCTCTGTGTAGCTTTGCGCCTTTCCTGGAGCTCACTTGGTAGTCCAGGCTGGCCTCGAACTCACAGAGATCCACCTGCCTCTGCCTCCCGAGTGCTGGAATTAAAGGCGTGCGCCACCAACGCCCGGCATTTTTTTTTCTTTTGCTTTTTCAAAAGAGTTCTTTCTTAATTATGTGGGTGTGTGAGGAGGGTCTGTGCACATGAGTGCAGGTACCTGGAGAAAGCAGAGGTGTAAGTTATCTTTGGAGCTGGAGTTAACAGCCATGGGAACTAACCAGTGTGGGTGCTAGGAATCAAACTCCTGGTCCTCCGCAAGAGCAGTGTGTGCTCTTAACTGCTGAGCACTCACCCCAGCCCTGCCTTTTTTGGTTTTGTCTCTACAGAGACCCCCTTCTCCCACTGCCTGCCTCAAGGATACTTCCCATCCCCTGCTTCTTCTGCTTGGTCCCTTCCCAGCTGCCTCAGAAGTTCCCCTTTACAGAAAGGACACTTCCCAAGGAAGAAGGCAGAGCAGATGCCAGAGGCCCAAGTGTGCTGCTCCTGTGCAGAGGAAGCGGCACTTCTGGAGTCCCAGGCCTTCCACCCAGGAAAGCCAGAGGACCAGGCCAGAGAGGACAGGGTTGGGGAAGTTATCTCTAGATAGCCCCATGCCACTACTGGGAGGAGACTAGGATGTGTTCTTAGAGATGCCCATCAGCCACCTTGCTTAGTATTGCCCATGGGAGAAGCATGGAGGGACCCCAGTGATGGCCTAGCCTAGTGCTTCATAAAACAAGTGAGAGTTCAGCAGAAAACACCAGGAACTGTGTGCGAAGACATGACTGCGATCCAGCTTTCTGACCGGGGACAAGGCCTGTGTACCTACCTACGTGTTTGGAAAGAAACTTCTCATAGTGTGCTCTTAAGCAGTCCTGGCTGAGAGCAACTGCTCTAAATTAACAGGGCCTATGTAGAAGGAAGCGAAACTGAGAAGGCAACAAACATCTGTCTGAAGTCACAGCCTGGATCAAGGACCTCAAGGCTAGAACTAGAGGCCCAGTATGTTATAGCTCAGCTCAGGCTTCCTTTCAGGGCATCCAACTTTCTCTTTCCCCTCCATCCTACTTTTCACCAGCCTCATCAGAACCCCTGTGTTCCAAATCACCTAGCAAACCCAGGGTGCAGTGTGTATGCCAAGTAGTTTCTACCATAGGCAACGTCCTTTTACTAGCTGTTAGGAACAGCTGCTCAAATTTATCTTTGTACTTCTCCCTGCATCCCACGCTTATGCTGACCCCTAGTGGCAAGGCCGGGCAATGGGCAGAGAGGCTAGTTTTCTTGGAAGTTCTGGGAACTCATTCCTCACAGTGATCATGGTCAATGCTGTGCGTCACTCTATGCCTCAGACTCCTCCACAGAAAAACTCTAGGCAAAAGTCTCTGTCCTTCCTCAAACGTCAGCCTACAGAATGGGAAAAGATCTTCACCAACCCCACATCCGACAGAGGACTGATTTCCAAAATATATAAAGACTCAAGAAACTAGACATTATGCAACTCACAACTCCAGGGAGGCTACCTAGTAAAGAGGACCCTAAGAAAGACACAGGGATCACCCAACGACAGAGAAATGGATGAGATCTACATGAGCAAACTGAGGGTGGTGGGTAATGGAGGGCAAGGGTCGTGGGAAAGAGAGCTCAGGGGAGCGGGAGTTCCCAGCTGGATCAGGAGCAGAGTGGGAGAACGGGGAGGGAGATACCATGATGAATGAAGACCCCAGGGGAATAGGAAGAAACAGAGTGCTAGAGAGATCCACAGAAATCCACAAAGATACCTCCACTGTAGACTACTGGCCATGGTCGAGATAGTGCCTGAGCTGACCTGCTCTGGTGATCGGATGGCCGAACATTCTGGCTGTTATGATAGAACTTTCATCCAGTGTCTGATGGAAGCGGATGCAGAGATCCATGGCCAAGCCCCAGGTGGAGCTCCAGGAGTTCAATCGGCGAGAGAGAGGAGGGATTGTATGAGCGAGAGATATAGAGACCATGATTGGAAAAAGCACAGGGACAAATAGCCAAACTAGTGGAAACACATGAACTGTGAACCAATGGCTAAGGAGTCCCCATGGAACTGGATCAGGCCCTCTGGATAAGTGAGACAGTTGATTAGCTTGAACTGTTTAGGAGGCCCCCAGGCAGTAGGACTGGGACCTATCCTTGGTGCATGAGCTGGCTTTTTGGAGCCTGGGACCTATGCTGGGACACTTTGCTCAGCCTTGGTATAGGGAGGAAGGGACTGGACCTGCCTCGGCTGAGTCTACCAGGCTGGGCTGACTCCCCAGGGGAGACCTTGCCTTGGAGGAGGTGGGAATGGGGGGTGAATTGGGGGGGATGGCTGGGGGGTGGGAGGAGGGAGGACGGGGGAATCCATGGCTGATATGTGAAATTAAGTTAATTATAAAATAAAAATATTTAAAAAAAGAAACTAGACACTAATAAGCCAAATAATCCAATTAAAAAATGGGGTACTGGCTGGGACTATGTTGATGCCTGGGGCCATGCTGCTGCCAGTGCCCTGATGATCTGAGTGGCCTGTGCTGCCACCAGGACTGTGGTGGTATCTAGGCCTGAGCTGCTGCTGAGGGCCATGTCTGGATCTGTGGTCCTGCTGGAGTCTGTGGTGATGTCCATGGCCCAAGTTAACACAGGGGTCATTGGAACCATGCTGTGCTGAGCCAGCCCCTCCCTTCACTGGCCCTGGGATGGCTGGCCCTGTCCCTCCCCTCCATGGATATTGCAATAGGCAAGCTGGCCCTACCCCTAAGGGGAGAGCTTGCCCCTGCATTCGGGAAAGATGGCCCCACCCCTCACTATAGACATGCACCTCACCTGGGAAGCACACTAGAGCTGACCCTGTGGTCAGGGATGCAGGTGAGTCTACCCTGACAGCATGAGAGCTGAAAGAGCTGATCCTGCTCCCCCTGGTCTGCCAAGTGGTGGCATGGGTGAAGGAAAAATGCCCTCTCCCCTACACCCCTTGCTACAAGTGGCAGGCAGGAGAGCTGGCCCTGGGGTCATGAGAGTAAGAGAACCAGCCCTGCCCTACACCAGCTACAGCACACAGGAGAGCAGGTCCTGCACCCAGCTTGGGTAACACTTGACAACATGGTTGTCAGGGTCACAGGCGAGCCAGCCCTGAGAGCATGAGAGCAGGAGAGCTGACCCCCCCTCCCCGCCTCATATGACCCCTAAAGCAATCAGGAGAGAGGGCCCTACACCTTGCCTGGGCAAAACAGTAGAGCTAGCCCTGGCAATATGAGTGAGGATCTGAGGGCCTGAGAGGAGAACCGGCCCAGCTCCTTGCTGCAGACTGCATTGGGTGAGCTAACCCAGGCAGTGCTGGAGAGCTCACCCTGGTAGTGATGATGAGGGAAAGCTATTGAACTAATCAACCCAGCTACCACCCAGGCCCAGAACCAGGGCTATGAGTTGGCCCATCCCAATATCCAACAAATCTATGAGCAGGTGAAGGAGACAAACCTACAGATCCAAAGCAGCAGGATCTCCATGACACAGGACATCAGGATATCCAAGAGGAGCCCCAGGGAGAGCCTATTGTTGGTGGTGTAGCAGAAGCCAGAGGCCTCCAGTCAGTCCAATGACTCATGCCAATGAACATTTGCAAATAAAGATGAATGGACTAGAGGGTAAACCGTGTGTCTCAATGGGCCACACTACTGCTTCCATGATAAGATTCTTTTTTGTTTTTAATTTGTATTTTGTTTGGTTTGGTTTGGGTTTTCCTTATAAATTTGGTTTTGTCTAGGGGGGAGGTTGCAAGGGCAGAGGGTGGATGCAAGGGGAAAGGGAGGTAAGTGGGATCAGAATGCATGCTGTGAAATCCACAAAGAATCAATAAAAGTAAAATTAAAAAACGAAAAGAAAAAGATTGTTTAAAAAAAAACAAAAACAAAAAGCAATGACATCATGAAATTTGGAAGCAAATGGATGGAACTAGAAAAAAATCATCCTGAGTGAGGTAACCCAGACCCAGAAAGACAAACATGGTATGTACTCACTCATAAGTGGATATTAGCTGTAAAGTGAAAGATAACTATGCTACAATCCACAGACCCAGAAAGGCTAGGTAACAAGAAGGGTTCAAGGGGGATGCACAGATATCCCTGGGAAGGGAAACAGAAGAGATTTTGTGGGTGGACTGGGAGCAGGTGGGGATGGGAACATGAGGGATCAGGTTAGGGGGTGAATGGAGGGGGAAAATATTGAAAAAGCAGACTGGAGAGGAGGTCATTTCAGGGTCAGATAGACACCAGTGCAAGGAAAATTCCCAGGAATCTACAAGGATCACCCCCAGCTAAGACTCCTAGCAATAGGGAATATGTAGCCTGAACTAGCCATCTCCGGTGACCAGACAAGACTTCCAGTGGAGGAACTGGGACACCAACCCAGCCATAAAACCTTCAACCTACAATCTATCCTGTCTATGGGATGTGCTGGGGTAAGGGTGGGGCAGAGATTGTGGGAGTGGCCAACCAATAACTGGTCCAGTCTAAGATCCATGCCACAAGAGGGAGCTCATCCCTGACACTGCCTGGAGTACCAGGACCCAGAGGCTAGATGGCCCAGAGACCTAGGATAGAACCAAATACAACTGGAGGAAAAAAAAATGTCAATGTAATGAAGCCGAATGATATTCTGCTATACACATAGATTGGTGCCTACCCCAGTAGTCATCAGAGAGGCTTCACTCAGCAACTTATGGAAACAGATGCAGACCCACAGCCAAATATTAGGCCAAGCTCAGGGAATCCTGCTGAAGAGAAGGAGGAAGGAGTGTAGGCGCCAGAGGGGTCAAGGACATCACAAGAAAACCCACAGAAATGACTAATCTGGGCTCATAGGAGCTCACAGAGACTGAACTGACAACCAGGGAGCCTGCATGGGACCAGTCTAGGCCCTCTGCATATATGTGACAGTTGTGTAGCTTGGTCCTCTTGTGGGACTCCTAACAGTGGGAGCAGGAGCTGTCTCTGACTCTTTTACTGGCTTTTGGGACCCTGATTCCTCATACTGGGTCACCTTGCCCAGTCTTAATACAAGGGGAGGAGCTTAGTCTTACTACCACTTGATATGCCATGCTTTGTTGATATTCATGGAAGACCTGCCCCCTTCTGAACAGAAATGGAGGAGGAGTGGTCTGATGGGGACAGAGGGGAGGCTCAGGGGAGGGAATTAGAGGAGAGGAGGAAGGGGAAATTGCAGTTGGGATATAAAATGAATAAATAAATATAATAAATAAAAAAGTCTCTGTCCTCCCTAGAGCAGCAGTTCTCAACCTGTGGGTCGTGACCCATTTGGGGTCGAAACAAAATTACAGTTATGAAGTAGCAATGAAAATAATTTTATGGTTGGGGGTCACCACACCACACCATGAGGAACTGTATTAAAGGATCACAACATTAGGAAGGTTGAAAACCACTGCCCTAGAGTTATTCATAGGAACGATGTGAGAAGGAGCAGGCTCTGTAAATTGCCACACAAATGGAAAGGGCCCTGTATCATAGTCTGAGAAGCTAGCCCAGCAGGGTGGGGGTGTAGGGTGTGGGGTGTGGAGAGTTAATGAGTCTAGGAGAACATTGTGCTGTCAACTCATTTCCACCTTTGTCATAAGAAGAGAATTCTAGAAATTCAGCTCAGCTTGCACAGCACCATTCACCAAGGGAGACATTTAAATTAAGTACAAACTCACACATGATTTTAAAATATACAAATACCCATGTTCAATCCAACACAGGTCTTGCTGACCCTCAGCTGTTCTTAATAATGAGAAACAACAAGTTAATAGATATGAAATGGTTTCTGCAAATTGGAAAACACCATGAATGTGTGCTATTATTATCAAATGTAGATTGCATTACATTTCCTTCTAGAATGCCCCAATTTGAGATTCTTCAGTGAGACCTGACTATCTGGAAGATAAAGGCCTTTGGCATCAAGGATGAGCATAGACTGCCACAGGCTGAATGAGTTCCTTGGGTCTTCCTGAGGTCCACAAGGGCTACCATGCTGCACTCTGGTGGACCTAAGGTAGGAAGGGAGCTCGTAGCTTTCCCACAGCCTCAGGAAGACAAAGACTTAATGTGGCAGCATAAGGAGAAGTAAGGACTACAGAGGTGGCTCACAGTAGGTGAAGAGTTTGCCATGGAAGCACGAGTACCTGAGTTCAAAGTCCCAGAAACTGTGTAAAGTGAGACCCAGTGGGACACATTAGTAACCCAGTGCTCTGATGCTGAGATGGAGGGCAGCATCAGGAGAAACCTCAGAAGCTTTCAGGTCCACTAGCTTGACCTTAAGCAGCACAGCAGCAAACAGCAGAGATCTTGCTTCAAACAAGGTTGAAGGTGAGAATCAACACGTAAGGTTGCCCTCTGATTTAAGCTCATTTGTGCACGCACACGCTGGTGCACACACACACACACACACACACACACACACACACACAGGGGTGGAGAGAGAGAGTTAATTCCAAACTCAGCATCACATACACAACCCCAATTAAACTCTGTGGAACACTAAACAAAACCCAAACTAGCAACTTGGGGAAAGAGATTCCCAGAAAGGAGGTGAAGGCTAGCAGGGTAGGGAGAGAACTGGGGAAAGGCAGAGGGAAGAGTGATCAAAATACATAATGTACATGTGTGAAATTGGAGAAGAACCAAATTTACTCACTAAAAAGAAATGAAGCAGTAAAAGGAGGGAAGGAAGGAGGGAAAAGAAAACTGAAAACCATTGGACTAAATATTGTAACCACCTCTTAACTGTTCTCCATGGCTCAGGTCTCAACTCTTCCGAATCTGCTTTTCAAGACTACTTACTACTTATTTGGGGTTCTGCAACCGTATTTTCAAGCAAATACTGCATATAAAGGTAGACACCAACAATGAATTATTCTCCAGGCCAGATCTGCCTCAACACTACTGACATGTTTTACTGAGAATGTCCCTCCCCAACCTTCTTTTGAGACAAGGTCTCATGTAGCCTAGGCTGGCCTCAGAATTCACTGGATAGCCTCCACCTGCGGGGTGCTGGGGTGACAGGCATACACCACCATGCCTGGTTTAACACAGTGCTGGAGAGTGGATCCAGGACTCTGTGCATCTTAGGCAAGGAGTGCACCGAGTGAGCTATTCCCCCAGTTCCAGGACCTCATTTCTTTAGGCTTTTTTCCTACCACTCCTACCTAGTGGTAGAGTGTCCCAGTATAGAGGTTAAAATGCTAGAAATTCATTTCCCCATTTATCTCAGGGTTCAGGGCATAAGCCTGGGACTTGAGTGGATGTCTGATGGGGTATTTGAGAGCCAGATTATCTTCCTGACTATAAGGATGCATACGGAGTGGAGTGTTCCTCCTTCTTATTCCCTGGAGGTAGTTGTACCTGCATGTGGTTCAGTAACTACTTTGCAGTCAAGAAGAGAGATACTATTGACAAATAATGGATAATAGAGCAGAAAGTCAATGTTTGTATCTAAATATTCTCAAAGCCTATGTGCTGAATGTCTGGTCCTCGAGGTAGCAGAATTCAGAGATGGGACACTAGGGAGATGACTGGATCATGAGGACTGATCATGACCAGTCACATGAATGGATTAATCCATCTATGAATTCGTAGCTCATTGGGCCATTGAAAACTTCAGGAAGTGGGGCCCAGTAGGAGGAAGTAGGTCATTATCAATGTACTCTTCAGTGAGATATTTGGGGCTTGTTTGCGGTTTTGTTTTATGTTGCCTTTTTGTTTTGTTTTTAACATCTCACTACATAGATCAGGCTGGCTTGGAACTTGCTATGTAGCCCAGGCTTTGGACTTTAAAGAATATGATTTTTACCTTCCTCCCTTCTCCCCGCAACTCCCCCCCCCCCCGTCTCCCTCTCTCCCTCTTCCCTCTTCTCTCCTTCCTTTCCTTCCTCCTTCCCCACTTCCAGGCTGCCATGAACCCAGCATCTTGGCTCCATTGCAGCTCTCCACAGTTGATCATGAACTAAAACTGTGAGTCACGACAAACCTTCCCTCCTTCGAGTTGATTTTTCAAATAATTTATCACAGTAATATAAAGCTGGGCAACTCAAACAAGAAAGCTCTAGGCCATTCACATGAGCCACAGAACCTGTCTGGAAATCATTTTCCTTTGGACTTCTTGCCATGTGATACAATAAGCCAACTATTAATCATTATTCCTTTAGTTGGGCATTCACTTACTTGCAGTTGAAAGCATCCTAGCTAATTAAATATATATTTGTATATAATATTTATATAACATATTTATATTATATATATGTATTCTAGCATTTATATTTGCCTAACAGACCAGCAAATGCCTTTGTGCATATTTGTGCCTCTGCCTGGACAGAGTCTCTCAGACATGACAGGTACACGTCCATGAAGTTCTGTCTTTTAAACTCTCTTGTTATCCCTAGAAATAGTGAAGATCCTTCATGAATTTATTTCATCTTGTTAATATCTTATTTTAAGATGTATTACACTGAATTGGAAGTTATTTGTGGATCTGTCTCTTCCATTAGACTGTGAGTCCCATGACAGCTGAGGTTATTATATATGATTCCTTTCAAAATGAACATGCTCATTGCAAGGTTTGGTACAAAGTAGAGTCCGAGTATATGGATGGTTCAATGGATTATTGAATGAATGATGAAGTGAATGGCCAGAGAAAGCCAGATAGAAGAATAAATAACCATTTCTGAGTCCCGTTTCATCCCATGCTAGATGAAACCCTCAAAGATGAGGGAAAGGAGAGAGTCTTTGGAGGCTCTTACAGGATTTCAGTTCATTCATGCTGTACCTCTACCACTACTTTCCAGGTCAGAGTAGACCTCTGTTCCCATTCCCCTCATTATCAGACTCTAGCTTTGAATCAAAGTAAAGAAACAAAGGTGGACACTCAGTCCATCTTCAAATGAGAAGCAATCATCTCAAGGTACTTGATCCCAACGATATCATCTAGCCAACTGAACTTCAAAGTGTCTGGGTGTTAAAATCATAGAATCTTGAGTCCCATGCCAGATCTTCACATAAGAACATGCATTTTAACTAGGTCCCCAGGTAATTCCTGTGCACATTAATGTTTGAAGAGCATAGTAGCATGTTTCTCCATAAAAGGAGCATGCCACTTGCTCAAGTACAAACTGATGGATGTCTCTTTCACCAAGACCTCATGAAAAAAATCATTCCATTACTTGTTTTAGATGTCTTGTGAAATCGTCTGTTCAGGTTCTTCTTCATGGTTCCTATATGGTGGTGGCTTGCCATCCTCACACCTAGTTCTATTTAGAGACTGCTTGATTTCCAGCCCTTGGAGGAATGTATATACCTAGCAATTGTTCTTTACCTGTCTTAACGAGTAATCCTGGAAGAAAATAAATGACTGAAGCTTGACATATGTGAGCTGGACATGAGGATATGCCAATTTTTCTAAGAGGCCTGGCATGCTAGAAACCCTGAACAGAGGGCATAGTGGTATAGCTTTGTAATCTCAGCCTGTGGAAGTAGGGTCTCAAGTTTGAGTCCTTCTTGGGCTACATAGGGAGGCTATGTCTAAACAAGAAGAAAATGAAACCAAAGTAAAAAATAGAAATCCAGGATAATAGTAATAATAATACCTAGGAAGTGAGTTTCCAAATATCTCACAACTATTGTGGTCATCTGTGGTGATTTAAAAGATAATGCCCACCCCCATGTGTTTGAATACTTGGTCCCCAGTTGGTGGAACATTTGGGAAGGATTAGGAGTTATGGCTTGCAGGAAGAGGTATGCCATTGGGGACAGGCTTTGAGGTTTCAAAAGTGCATGCCATACCCAGTTGGCTGCCCCCTCTCTCCCCTCTCTCTCTTCCTCTATTCCTCTTGCCCTCTGCCTCCTACTTTTGGATAGGGATGTAAATTCTCAGCTATTACTCAGTGTCATGCCTGCCTGTCAGCTGTCATGCTCCCTGAATGATGGTCATGGACTTACTCTTTGAAATTGAAAGTATAATCCCCCAGTAAATTCTTTCTTCACTAAGTTGCCTTGGTCATTGTAGCTAGAGTTTTCCTGCCTGGCCCACAGTCAGGACAAATCTCTGTCACCCGCCAGTCCCACAGCCGCTCAGACCCAACCAAGTAAACACAGAGACTTATATTGCTTACAAACTGTATGGCCGTGGCAGACTTCTTGCTAACTGTTCTTATATCTTAAATTAACCCATTCCTATTAATCTATAAGTTGCCATGTGGCTTGTGGCTTACCGGTATCTTAACATCTTCTCATGGCGGCGGCTGGCAGTGTCTCTCTGCCTCAGCCTTCTACTTCCCAGAATTCTCTTCTCTGTTTGTCCTGCCTATACTGGCCTGCCTGGCCACTGGCCAATCAGCATTTTATTTATACAGAGTGATATTCACAGCAGGTCATGATGTCTTATCAAAACAATAAAAAGCAACTAAGAGACCAACACACTGACCAATCAGGATGGAGTCCACAGAACTGTGTACCTGCTGCATGGCATGTTTGAGCACAAGGGTATTCATAGAGCAGTCAATACTTCCCTAAGCCCCTTCTCTCACTCCATCTTTACATCATATAAACAAAGCTCTGAAAAGCCTTCTTACAATCACAACAGCCAGGGAATAATGGAGCTGAAATTTCAATCCATCTTTATCAATTTTCTTTTCTGAGACAGGGTTTCTCTATGTAACAGCATTGGCTGTCCTGAAACTCACTCTGTAGACCAGACTAGCCTTGAACTCACAGAAATCCACATGTCTCTGCCTCTCAAGTGCTGGGATTAAAGGTATACACCACCAGGCATCATTTTTAAATGCATATTCATTCTATCAATTCTGTTCCTCTAGAGTAGTGGTTCTCAACCTGTGGGTCGTGATCCCTTTGACGCAAGTTAAAGTTATCTGAGAAGAGGGAACCTCAACTGAGAAAAATGCCTCCATCAGATTGCCTGTAGGCAAGATTCTAGGACATTTTCTTGATTAATGATTGATGTAGGAGGGCCCAGTGTTATAGAATATTATTTTAAGGTGTGTTACTTTTGTTTATGTTGCATTTGTGTAACTCTGTGAAGCTGTGTTACTTTGCCTGTCTAAAACACCTGATCGTCTAATAAAGAACTGAAGGATGAATAGCAAGGCAGAAGAAAGGATAGGCAGGGCTGGCAGGCAAAGAATATATAGAAGGAGAAATCTGGGGAAAAATGAAGTAGCCAGAGAAGGAGGAGGACTCCAGAGTCCAACCACCCAGCTACCCAGCAAGCCACAGTGTAAGAGTGAGATTTGCGGAAGTAAGAGAATGGGGAAAAACCTGGAGGCAAAAGGTAGATGGGATGATTTAAGAAAAGCTGGCTAGCAACAAGCCAAGCTAAGGCCAATCATTTATAATTAAGAATAAGCCTCTGTGTGTGACTTATTTGGGAGCTGGGTGGTGGGCCGCCCAAAAGAACAAAATAAACAGCATTTTGGTGTTCCAATGTGGGCCTGTATTTCCACATGGGGCTTAAGAAAACTGACAGAGAAAAAAAAAAGAGGATATGGCCCCTTTAAGAATTTCTGCTGGACAGTTTCTGCTGGTCAGTTAGCCCTTGAGCAGCCAATACTTTAAGTAGCAACAAAAAGCTAAGTGAAAACACCTGCCACAGCGCAAGCATTGGCATTCTAGAGCTCTAATAAGGTTGAATACAATTCCTGGTCAGACAAACCTTCAACTGGCCACAAGTTTCATGCTGGGTTTTCATGGCAGAGCCAGTCGAGAGCCACATGCAGA
This sequence comes from Peromyscus nudipes, assembly GCA_902168325.1. Lineage (NCBI taxonomy): Eukaryota > Metazoa > Chordata > Mammalia > Rodentia > Cricetidae > Peromyscus > Peromyscus nudipes. Next base: position 46,145 of record CABHPH010137368.1, read on the forward strand.
GGATCCAGGTGTAGGTTATTGGTTTAAAGGTTTGCTCATATGGTCAAAAAAGCTAAAAGATATGCAATAAAAGAGGTTCAGATGGAAAAACCTCTAAACATGTTACAGTGTGTTTAACAATGTGCATAGGCTTAAGAAAAAGGATATAGTCATAGAAAGAAAGAAATAGTTTAAAAATAATAATAAAGTCTTTAAAGAGAGAGTAAAAGTAATATAAAAGAAAAAAGCCACATAAGATGGGAAATACACAAGAAATCTCGATCCTGTGTGTTACTGTGTTGACTTTGAATTTTTTGATTGTTGAAAAGCAAAGGACAGTTGCAAAGAGACCTGGAATTTAAAGATGGACTGTTGAAATAAATCAGCCTATATAATTTAGGAATGCCTTAATGTTTAAAAAGTCAAAAAATACATTTGTCAAATAGAAATCAAAAATGCTTTGGAGATTTGTTTCCACGGGAGATAAGAAGTTGTAGATTCCTTCAGGGTTAATATTGATCAGGTTTGATCAGGCAAGACCTCCTGAAACTTGACAGGTGCTATCTATCAGCAAAGGTACTGCTGGTCTTCCCAGGTCTCAGAGTCTTTGTAGCTTTTGTCCTCCAAGAGTCTCCTTTGCATCTCAGCTTTTCTGAGTCTTAGCAGCTAAGCTCCCCTGAGAGTCTTCTTTCTAGCTCAGATTTCTGCCGTCTGAGGGGGACTCTCAGCTTTTATTGCTTACACTTGTGGGGGCAGGGAGGAGAGTTGAGAGAATCTGGTCACTTTCAGGGACTTCCTTCCTGGAGCTGTTTTGAGTTGTTTACCTTCCTACTTAAAGAGCTTTCCTGCAAGGTTGGAATATTTCAATCCTGGGTAAATCTGCTATGCAACAGCCCTGAAGAAGAGTGGCACTAGTCTATGGGTATAAATATAAATATTTAGACAGAAGCTTGACAAAGTTTCCACTTAGGGAAACAATGGTAACACTTGGGCCCATGACCTCTTTAGAGATACAGGTTTTTGAACAGATTTATAGTACTGGATGTGTACACTACTGTGAAGTGGGCCTCCAATCTGATATAAAATTATTTGGTTACAATCATATATTTGTGCCACTATTGCACCAAATGAGTATAGCCTACCTAGTTAGTCAGTATTATAGCAAATATGATCGAGAGCTGGGTGAGACAACTGATGAGTTTGCTCTCCCAGCAGTCTACATGGCACCTTCCAGCACTATGAACCCTATTTATCTGTGTCCTATAACCAAAGTCACAGTGTCCTGGCCTCTGATGTGTTGGATGTGTTGATGGGGTAGATAGGGAGCAAGGGAATCACTTTCTGGGGTGATCGGTTGTTTCAGAGATATATCACCCCTGAGCCTTGCTGCCCCTCTGTGGGGCGTTTACCCACCAACCCCACAGTTCCCCAGAGTTTTCTTGAGTGCAATCAGCAGGAAATATTAGATAGAAGGATTTAGATTGCGGAGATAAACAGATAGAGAATACAGGATAGCCTCAAGAGGGCCTGGAACCTATTCCAACGGGGCCGACTGTCTCTGCCCCAGGGTATTTATAGAGATGCCAAGGGGTGGAACAAAAGACCTCCCCCCAGCACAGCCAAGTGTAGACCATCTCAGACACCTGCACTCAGGCCAGTGGTCCTAATCATCCTCTATGCGGAGATGCTGGGTAAAGCTACGGGGAACCCGAAAACGGGCTCCCACACCCCTCCCTTCATCTCCTCTGGGACCTGAACTGGCTACCTATCTGTCTGAGTTAGGGATTCTCTGTGTGGGGCTGGCTCTGCCTCCCCCCAGTAATATGTATGGCAGCTCCATACAAGCAGGGACTGTGATCTTTGGGGCAGCCTGTCTCACTCTTCATCCCTGTGTAATCTGTGCCAACACTTGGCATAGAGATGGTCTCAGTATCAATGGCATCTGGCTGGTTGATAGGGGTATAGAGGAAGCCTCACTCTAACTGGGAGTCAGATTAAAAACCTCTGATGGTGTGTGTGTGTGTGTGTGTGTGTGAAGTGAGAGAGTGACTTGGCGCAAGTACGGGGATAACACTAGATGTGGGCCTGCCTTTGCACATCTCCCCTTTGCACATTGTGATCTCTTAAGAGCAGGAGTGGGTGTGGTGTCTAGGTGGACATCCTGCTCTATGTACCTGTGCCAGGTTCACCAAGCACTAAGAAATCTGTCCAGGGCAACCCACCTGTTGGTGCGGGGTAGGTGGCAGTCCCTTAGGAAGTGGAAGTATGTGTACGCTCAATCTACCCACAGCAGCAATCCTCTGGCTCCCTTGAGATGGGCCGGTGAGGCCAGGCCAGGGTGAATCTTGGTGTAGAATGGGGTCTGTCCCACTGCGGTGGCGTGCGGGTTCACTGGGTGGAATCGGGAGGGGGGGCTGACAGTCTGGCAGGCCTTGCATTTGTTGTGGGGATGGGATCTCATGGGTGTATAAAGAAAGGCTGGCTTTCTGCCTCCAGTGCCTAGCTCGGGTGCCAGGAGGTGGCCACAAGCTGCTTGGCACTGGCAGTTGAGGAAATGAGTTCTTGGTCAGTGTGGAGCTCCTACTGCCAGGGTGCTCTAGGTTGGTAGATGAGCACAGCCATATTGGTGCCTTGGGCCATGAGCCTACAGGGGTCTTTGTATTCCAAACACACAGCCTTCTCTTCCTTATCTTCTCTTGGCAGCACACAACTGAGGCATGAGTATGCCCATACCTTTCCTATCCCTCCTATCTGCCCTGCTGAGACTGTCCCCACACCTCGGCAATACTTTGCTTTATGAACCATGTCTACTTCATGCTGTGCATATCTGAGCAGTAGCCCCCTTTCTTGAGTCTGGGTAGGGACCTGAAGCCACCCAAAACCAGGTTTTCCACATGGACTTGAGTGATGCCTGAGGTAATGTGGGAGCACGGTAGTCTGTGTGTTAGAGCACCTGTGGTCATTTACCTCTCAAGAATTCTTTCCCCCACTTTGTACTCCCTGCTGATGTCCCTACAACCATTTGCCAGGCTGGTCCCTCAGGGTCCACGGAAAAGAGTAGTGGGAAGGCTTCCTGGTGGTAGGTAGGCCTTTACTTTCCCTTTGTATGTGTATGTGTGTTTGCAGAGGTATTTTCTCGAGGGCAATGGTGGGCATTCTACACCTGTTCTTTCAGAAGGCCTGTCCTTTGAGAATGCAAAGATCACTTCCTGGATCTTTCTTGAATCTGGTCACCTGAAAGGAACTAGGGATTGAGAAGTCCTTTCTTCATCTGCCCTTGTGATACACTGGCCTTTGGCCATGTCGGCAGCTTCTGGACTGATTTCTCTCACTGCACATTCGAGTACAAGAACCACAGCATCACTCAGTGATCATGAGCATCCTGAAGACACATTGGAAACTCTCTGAGCATTTCCTTGTCCACAAAATGAATAAATGGACAAATGATAAGTGTACTACGAAATGTAGAGCCTTTGGAATTGGAAGGAACATGTTCTACAATGAACAATGGCTGTTAAATTGAGAAATATTTTAACACAGTAAAAGGGGCTAATCTACTATTTAGGCACAAGTTACCCACATTTAACACATATTTCCCATATTTTCCTTAGCTATTTTTGTATCATTCCCATTTTTCTCCTCTTTTCCGCCAATGTAAGTACTACCTTATTATTAGTTTAGTAAGTATCATTTTCTTGGAAGATATTCTTTCTATCTCTATATCAATTAACAGCATTTAGGGGTCTTGATCATGTTTACATAAACATCAACAGGATGTCCATATACTTTAACATTGGCTGTGTTCATTTTGTATTTGTCAAAAGTATTAGATCAGATTACAACATATAAATGTTCATTGTGCATACAAAAGACCAATTCCTGAACCAGGAGACTTTGAAGACAAAGCGGTCAGAAGCACTACATAGCCAGTCCAGCATGCTTTATAGAGCATAAAGGAGGATGTATTTTGACCTGTTTTCCTCTTACATATTATACATTGACATTCCTCAGGGCAAGTAGGACAAGGCACTAGCTGATTGGTTTAATTCACGCAGGAATGCAACACTTACTTTTGTGTTTTCTTAATGACCGGAGTTAACCTTTCGGGGAAGACACGATGGCTTCACACTGGGTTATATGGTTATGGACAGCTAGCCTTGCACCATGGCTAAATTATGACCTCCATTGTTATTTTGAACACTTTCTCCTAGTTTTTCCACTTCCACATAGAGAAATTCAACTTAACAATTTAAAATGCACCATCAATACCTCATTGTATATCTGTATTGCAACTTGTTTCCTATACTGATGGACAGTTGGATTATTTAATGTTTCCCCTTAAAAACAATGCTGTGACAATGGAAAATTCTACACACATCTCCTCATATACAGATTTATTTTCTGAGATATATCTAAGATTGGCTTACTAGGTCTTAAAGTATATGCATTTTCAACTTCACTGAATGTCATATACCCATTTTCTCTAAATCAAAACACTCCCTGCTGTGGATATCACTCTGTATCAATAAAGCACTGATTGGCTGGTAGCCAGACAGGAAGTATAGGCGGGACTAACAGAGAAGAGAAGAGGGGAAACAGGAAGGAAAGGGGAGACTGGCTGGAGCCGCCGAGAGGAGAAGAAAGATGTAAAGTGCCGGTAAGCCACAAGCCACGTGGCAAAGTAGAGATTAATAGAAATGGGCTAAATATAAGAATCAAAGCTAGACAATGATAGGCCTGAGCTAATGGCCAAGCAGTTTAAATAATGTAAGCGTCTGTGTGTTTATTTTATGAATGGGTTCAGCCTGGGAGCTGGAGACTGGCGGGACTTGGGAGCTGGAGAGAAGCTCTCCAGCAACAACTCCCTCCAGGAGGGATAAGTGAGGGTTATGCCTTAGGAAGCTCCCAAAACCTAGAGGACCTGAGATGCTCACACACTTGCAAGATTGACAAGGTCTCTCCCTCTAAAAGGTCATGTAAGCAATTGCTGGAGAAGAGTAGAGTGGGGCTGCCTGTACATTGTGCAGGGTGCTCAAGGTGAAGTTTTGTGTATTGTCACCCATGCTAGGGTGGGCTTTGGGGACTGCAGCTGCCTTTGAGTCACCCATGCTCCTATGACTAACCTCTCACCCAGGTTCCTGTAAGTAACCCCAATGACATCACTGGTTCACCTAAGCAAACATGAGTAGAATTGTGTTTCTGCTCCATTATTAGTGTACCACTCAGAATAAATAAACATTAATTTGCAACTTCCCAGGAAAAGTCAGTCACACATCAAATATTTTCAAAGTGCTCTTCAAAATATTTCTACAGTGGATGAGGACTTCTATTTCACTATATAATACTTGGCATTATCACATGTTTCAAAGAATTTTTTAATGTAATGGACATACATAATTTTAAAGCCAAATAGTTCATATTGCCTTTATTGAGTTGAAAACTCTGTCTCTCAAAGCCCCCATTCTACTTCCCAAATGTATAGTTTTTCCATTTCTTTAAGTTACATCTTTGAAGCGTTGCTTTGTATGTTGTTATACATTTAAAGATCATCCATTTTCCTCCGTGATTTCATGTGTTGATTCCTGTCCTCTACCTCTGTTGCCCTTCACCAGCTAGTCTCATCCTTTGTCACTGTGAGTGTCAGCACAAAAACTCATTGCCAGGGCTGGCAATGTGCTGTACTTGGTAAAGTGCACAAAGCCCTGGATTCAAGCTGCAGCACCACCAAAAGCCAGTGTGGCAGCACACACCTCTAATCCCAGCACTCCAGAAACAGAGGCAGGAGGATCAGGTGTCCAAGATCGTCCTTGGTTACATAGGGAGTTTGAGGTCAGACCGGGCTACATGAGCTCCTGTCTCAAAAAAAAAAAAAAAAAAAAAAAAAAAAAAAAAAAAAAAAAAAAAAAGAATGAATAAATCTGACCTCTAGAGGATTTCTGTCAGATGAAGGCGAGGACCTTAGAGGTTATGCGCCTCTGCAATATAATTCCTGCTCCATGGCTGCTGAGGGGAAGTTGAAGCTTGTCTCTAGTTGAATTCACATCTTCACTCAACTACTTCTGCCTTCTCCCTTTTCTCTCTTTTCCTTTTGCCTGAAAAACGCTTCCTCAGTACATCCCATGCTTCTTTTCAGTTCATCAAGGACCTGGGTGTAGGCATCATCTACTCTAGGTTGACAATGAAGGCAGGAGAGTATGGACGAAGGTGATAGAGTGTGCATTGTCTGTGCAAATTTAAAAGAGAATAATTAAGTCTTGGGTAGAGCATGCCTAACATGCCCGATGCCCTGTGTTCAAACCCCACTGACAAACAAACCAGTCTCGGTTTTAATATTGTCTACCATGCGGCAGCAATTCTAAATAATGTCAGTGAAAAAAATCACTCCTTAAGCAATAAAAGCTTTTATTATTCTAAGATGCAATGCCTTAGACACAGCAACTGTTGCAGCCACTGCTGTATCTGATTCATAAACACACAAGTATCAAATTAGCGTGCTTTGTTTTGCTTTTCTTGAGGAGGGCTCTCATTTATGTAAGCCAGAAACTCAAGAATGGGGGATTACAATTGTAGGCCACTTCTCCTGGTTCAAATTAGCATGTGTTTGTTAGCTACCCTTTCATGATAAACATCGTGTTGTACATGGAAGTCAATTTTAAGAATTCCATTTTGCTTGTCAGCCTTCAATGAGCTGTTTCAACAGCATGGATCAGAAGGATTCAGAAGTGTTGGAGTCCACTTTAGACACAGTTTGTGTTTCCAGCTCCTACAGTTTATTCATGAGTTCATAAGGTAAATTTGAAAAATTATCACCTCACTATGATTATTAATAAAATAAATAAATAGTTAAATTATTAATAAAATTCAAAAAATTCAATACAATAAAATTTTCATTATTTCCTTCCTATTATCAGGATTGCTAATGAAAATAATTTAAATAATTGTGCATGTAGAGGAGAAGGTATAAAGAAATGATTCTCAGACACTACTAGCATGGTGATAGCACACGCCTTTAATTCCAACACTCAGGAGGCAGAGGCAGGCAGATCTCTGTGAATTTGAGGCCAGCCTGGTCTACAAAGTGAGATCCAGGACAGCCAGGGCTACACAGAGAAACTCTGTTTCAAAAAAACAAAGAGAAAGAAAGAAAGAAAGGAATAAAGAAAGAAAGAAAGAAAGAAAGAAGGAAGGAAGGAAGGAAGGAAGGAAGGAAGGAAGGAAGGAAGGGAGAAAAGAAATAAGAAAGAAAAGAATCCTCTCCTAGCTGCATATGGTGGTATATGCCTGTAATCCCAGTACTCATGAGGTAGAGGAAGGACAATGTGAAGTTCAAGGCCAACCTGGGTTACAAAAAAAAACTTCACTTCTTTCTTATCCATGGGTGTTACTTTGTCATTGTTCGTTTAACTCCAGAGGCTTTAGAAAACAAATGGCATGAACACAGGCCTGACAGCCACGTGAGTCATGTATGCACACAGTGCTCATCATGCTTACATCATATGCATATCCATAACCTTCTAGCATCTCGGAAATTTGTCAGAGATCCCCAAAGATTCTTATGCACATCTCATTCTTCAGGTTTTCCTAATGAGAAACACAATGCAGCTGTGTACTGCATCAGACAAAGACACAAATAGGTTGGAAGTAAAATGATATAAATATATATACAATGTAAACACTATTCAAAAGAGCTACCATGACTATCGTAATATCAGACAAAAGAGACATGAGAAAAATCAGTATCAAATGTACTTGATTAGTGGATAAACTGTTCAGCCTTCAATAAGGAGGCTCTAATGCATATAACCACGGAGGTTAGGTATACAGTAAGGGAGTAGTCAGGAGGATTAGATCACTCTAGGAGGGTGAACTAGAATAGATGGTTATGGATAGTTGTGGGGGGAGGGGATAGGAATGAGAGACGCAAACAGGGAGAGGGAGGGGGAAAGTGTGAGGAGGAAATATGAGGAAGAACAGCTAAAACTCAGGGCCATTTGAGGAATCATGTGGAAACCTAATGCAGAAGATTCCTGAAAAATATGCATATATGAAGGGGATGTAAATGGAACTACTAATAATGGGAGAAACAGAGCCCCAACTGAACATCTCTCATCACCAAATGAAGCCTCCAGTGCTGGGAATGGGTTACATCTAATAGAGCTGTTGACCAAAGGGGCCCTATGGAAAGCCCCAAACAACCCAGGCTGTTGCCAAGGCTATTGATTGTTCTCGACAAACTGATGGTAAGGTCCTATTGTTTAAGTCAACATCTATAGAACTCACTGAATGCAGAGAAACTAAGCTGGTACCTACCTAGAGCCTTCAACACTACTGGCTAGTGTTCATGTTACTGTAAAGTACTCTGCACACTAGCAGAGAAGAAAGGTTAAACAGCAACCCAGCTACAAGCCCTATGATCTACAATGATGACCTGCCTGCAAGATACACTCATGCAACAGTGGCACCAAGTTGTAGAAGTAACCAACCAACATCTGTTTGGAATTAAGGCCCACTCCATAAGCTGGAACTCATCCTTGGGTATCCAAGAACCTGTGACTTGATAGGTCAAGGACCTAGGAGAAAACCAAGTACTACTGTTCTGCTGAAGGAACATAGCAATAAAATGAATCCTAACAACATTCTGCAATATCTATAGATCATTGTTTCTCTCAGTCATCATCAAAAAAGCTTCCTCCTCTGGTGGATGGGAACTAATATAGAGACTGGCAGCTGGACAAAGTGCAGAGAGTGAGAAATCCTGGAACACTCAGTTCTAAATGGGATGTCTCCATCAAGTCCATCCCCTCGGGGCTCAGAGGACTCTGTGGAAGAGAAGGCAGAAGATTTTAAGAACCAGTGAGGATGGAGGTAACCAAGGAAACAGGCCTTCTCAATGCAACAGGACTGGTACACAGATGAACTCACAGAGACAGTGGCAGCACGGACAGGGCCCACCTAGGTCTAAGCCAGGTAAGGTCCCAGCACCCAGAAAGGAAGAGGAGACAAGCACCAATTCCTAATCCAGAATCTACCTTCAATTGATAACCACTAGCAAAAGAAAAATTAGTTTCTCCAACAGAGTCTCACTGGGTATACTAACCACACTTAAGGGCAGGCCCCATGCCCAACAGTAAATGGCCAACATAAAACAAATTCAATGGTATTTTGAGAGGGGTTTTGTCTCACAATGCCTTTTTTGGGCTTTTTTTTTCCTTACAGATATTTTGTTTATGTATTATGGTTTCCAATTTTTAGTGTGTTTTCCTTGTGTTCAAATGCTTGTGTTTGAGTGTCTGTATGCGTTTCTTGTGCTTTTTCTTTGGCTCTTTTTTCTGTTGGTTTTCTTGTTTCATCCCAGTCCTACTCTGGTTTGTTTGTTTTTATTTTCTCTTATTATTTTAGATGCCTCTTTGTATCCTATTGAGAGGGAAAAAGAAAGTGTGAATTTGGTTGGGTGGGGAAGTGGGGAGTATCTGGGAGGAATTGAGGAAGGGGAGATGGTAATCAGAATATACTGTATGAAAAATTATTTTCAATAAAAAATAGTAACAATAAAATTTTAAAGAAAATTCCCTACAGGCTTGCCTACAGCCATATCTTCTGGAGGCATTTTCTCAATGGAGGCTCCCTCCTTTCAGATGACTCTAGCTTGTGTCAAGTTGACATAAAACTAGCCTGTATGGTATCGAAGTTTCAATGTACCATCCAGCTCAAATTCCTTCTAGAATGTGATAGAATCTAGAAAATAAATAGAGGCCACTTAGGTTCACACATTCCTCCACCTTTAGGCTCTTGCCAGGATCAGACTAGAGACTATAGCCATCATTTTGGGGAGAGATGATGCTGGCCTATGCTGGAGGGCAGCTGTGAAGATGGTGAGATCGTGCTCAGATCGTGCTCATCATCTGAAGCAGAGTGGATAGGTCTTGCTTATGCATTCATTGCCTATGGAGTTTGAGGAAAAAGATTTCAAAGGTGCTCCTATATGAGAAACTGGACTAGTAGATCATCAGGACAGGTAGGGGAAAGAGCTGCTTTAAAGTAGAATAAGTCGGAACTATGTTTGGAATAGAGTTTGAACTCCATCATATACTTCCAAGCAGTGATCTCAAATTCATGCATAGGTATAGAAGTATGGATCTTAAGGAAGAATAGATAGAAATTTGCAGTCAACAAGGTCATATGGAGAGTAAATGTGGAGAAAAGTGTGAGAACTGAATTTTAAGTCTCTCTAACATTTTAATATCAAAAAATAGAAGTTGGGGCAGTCGAAGGAGATGGAGAAAAGGTGGACAGTGAGAAGGAAGATCGGGGGAATGTGGCTTCCTGGAGGCCAAACAAAGAGGTGTTTTAAGGAATACAGAACTGGATGGAGTGTGTCAACTCTCTTCAGATCCATTGGATTCAGCAAGATGGTGATCTTGGAACCCTTAACAAAACAGGAGAAGAAAATTTCAAAGAACCAGCCTCCAGTATATGGCCCCACATGCAGAAGTGTATTCACAGTACAAATTGGAATCCATGAGTTATTAAAAGTTTACAAAGGACATGAAGTTAGGAGATAGGGAGGTGGAGGCAGACCTGGGAGGAGTTAAGATGAGAAGCTGGGGTGAATATGATCAGAATACATTGTATGAAATTCTCAGTGAATTAGTAAAATATTTTTTAAAGAATATGTTAGATAAGCCAGGACTTCAGTGGCACTGGCATTTCTTTCCAGCTTGAGTGGAGCCAGCACCTCCCCCAGGAAACAGTAGCAGATAAGACAGGCCACATTCCATGGGGATCAAAAACACTGAAGAGATGCAACAGGACTCAATGCAATGTGCTACTCAGACTTTGGAGATATCTAATATAGAAAGGGGTGTTGTAACCCTTATCAAGGACTTCTTCATTTGTTTTGTTTTTTGTTTTGTTTGTATTTTGGGGTTGGTTTTTTTTGGTGTTTTTTTTTTTTGGTTTGTTTGTTTTTTTGAGACAGGGTTTCTCTGTGTAACAGCTCTGGCTGTCGTGGAATTCCCTCTGCAGACCAGGCTGGCCTCGAACTCACAGATTCCCCCTGCCTTTGCCTCCTGAGGGCTGACATTAAAGGCATGCTCTACCACACCCTGCCCATATCAAGGAGTTTGACAACCTTGTCTGGCACTGCATCCTGAGGCGAAGCTTCAGGAATTGTGTGACACATGGTAAGGAAATATTTCATCTTTGTCTAGCTGGGTCACATGGCCATTCTTCTGTTCAAATGCACTCAAAATGTGCCAAACACCTGCTGATCCATCCAGAAACAGAGACTAAGTTCTAAACACCAGAGACTGACATCTTCAACCTTGCTAAGTGAACCTCTGGCTTCCAATCTTACTGTGTTTTGTACAAGGCAGCCTTGTACTAGTTTGTGATTATAAAGTAATTAATAAAGAGTTCATAGTTGTATTTATTTTCTAGTCCATACTTCTCTGTCCCATTTCCCCCTTGATCCATTCCTTAGAAAATAAGTCTATGAGAGCTAAAAAAAAAAAAAAAAGGATGAATGAATAAGGTTGAGAATACTGAGCCCAGAAGATCAAAGGAGAGCTATTTGTATAGCACACGACCAGGGATTTCTTGGTAGTTGACCTGTGGTATGGGGAAGCATAGAGGTGTGACCCAGAAGACAGGAGAACAGTTATGGTTGCACACGAATGAAAGAGCTTTTTCCTTTTTTTTGGGGGGGGGGAAGCAAAGTCTTTGAATTGACAGTGGGATATGAGATCTAGTGCACAGTGGGGAGATGGAATCATGCTAAGGGCATAGTAGTCTCATCCTTTGTATCAGAAAAGGCACAGAAGATGAGGATAGATGCTGGTGGAGTCATAGGTTTGCTTGTGGGAAGATGAACCACTTCTCTTTAGTCTGTTAATTTCTGGACAGAAACCCAAGCAGTAAAGTTATTTCTAAAAGCAAAAGAGATAAAGGCTAACAAGGAGACATTTGGAGCCAAGAAAAGGTAATAGCCCAGGTAGTAGTAAAAATCTTGGGCTTGCTTCCTGTGGTACCCCAGATGATCGAGAATATATGGCATGCTATGTAGTAATCAGCCCTGACCGGCTTATAAAGTGGCTCTGAGTGCTCTGGTCTTCTTCCCATTCCTCAAGCACAAGAGTCATTCATGTGTCAAGCTGTCCCCCAATGGTTCTTGACTCTTTCAAGCTCCTTTCCCTATGGTCACTAGTTCACTGTAGTCAGGCCCTCATTAAGATGTCAAGCTGTCAGCAGGCTGTGCTGGCTCACATCAGCAATCAGTACTCAGGAGACTAAGGCAGAAGGATCAGGAGTTGGAGGACAGCCTGTGATATTTGCAAGATCTTGTTCCAAAGGAAGAACTTCAGAGAAGCCTTCTCTTACTCTATCGGAAACAGAACACCCTCTTTTTCTCACTTGCTATCTCCTTACTATGTTTTTTGTTGAAGTACAATTAATAAACAAAAATCATATGCATTCAATGTATACAATTTGAGGAGTTTGCAAACACTCATGGCACCATCAACACAATCAAGGTAATAAATGTATCAAATAGCTCCCAAAGTTTCCTTCTGTCCTTTTGCTGTGTGTGTGTGTGTGTGTGTGTGTGTATGTGTGTGTGTGTGTGCATACACATGTATTTGTGCAGGCACATGCATATCTGAGTGGTAAGAACACTTGACATGAAATCTGTTCTCATTTTCTTTTTAAAAATATACATTTATTTTTATTTGATGTGTATGAGTGTTGGCCTACATGAATGTATGTGCACCGTGTGCATGCTTGGTTGAGGAGGTCAGATGAGGGTGTCATATCCCATGGAACTGGAGTTACAGATGGTTGTGAGCCTCCATGTGGGTGCTGGGAACTGAACCATGCCCTCTGGAAGAGGAGGCAATGCTCTTAACCGGGGAGCCTTCCCTCCAGCCCCCATTATAGCGTTTTAAATTGCACAACACCATAATGTTAACTACAGGAACCACGTGGTACAGCAATTCTTAGAACTTACTCTTTTACTACACCTGAAGCTCTATACCCACTAAGGAACAACTCCACAGCTCCCTATTCTCTGCCCTACACTGTTGTCTTATTTCTTGCTAATATGGGTTTTGTATCTCAGTATCTGCTGTATTGTCTAATCTATCTGTGATTGGCTTGTTTCACTTAGAATAATTTTGTCACTTGTGGCCACTGGACACATCACCTACATGATCTCAAGACTGTGTGCCTGTCAGGAGCTGGAAGAACCCTTACATCCTCCCCACTGACCGTGAAGGTATTGAATAGTGCCAGGGACAGGTTGACCATTTTGCATCAAGGTTGCTTTGGAGAAAGTAAGGTAAAATGCGGAGCAGAAAGGAAGCCAGATCAGCTTCCCAAGTCAGGTTCCCCCATGGATAGCAATTCTTCCTGCTCCTCTGTCTCACTGAGAAGTATTTATCAGTAGAGAGAACCAGACAGCCTAGTGTTCTCAAAGCTGGAGCACTGAGTGGTGCTGGCATGTAGCAGAGATTGCATCTGTTGTTACTGATGGTTAACGGCTCTAGGTAGAAGAATATAAGATATCAATCTTATCTATCAGGGAAGAAAGAAAGAGGACCGAGTCTTGTCATCCTGCCAGGCAGAATGCCGGGACTCTCTGATGGTTTAGTTTTACACACTTCTGAAGGACATGAGCTGTGTAGGTGGGGAGGATGAGAGCTAGAAACCTTGGAAAAGGTATAGCTAGTAAGAGGGTCTTGACTTACTGGGGTGTGACTACATGAGCCCAGCAATTGGAGAACATTCCTCAGATATCAAACATCGAGGTACTAGGTAGTGGACCTGAAGTCATGTGACAGGAAGTGACTGTCTTGATCAGGAAGTCACCTTCACAGCAACTTCATTGTGCAAGAAGGGAGGCACACAAGCATGAGACGAACTCTCAGTATACTGTATTTGGGCATGTCCTTAATCTATTCTTAGTCCCGAATGATTTTTGGGTCTCTCAGAACACTGGACCACATAGAGGCCCATCCAACCCCCTGGAAAGCTTCACCAGGCACAATGATGGCCAGGTTGTCTAAGGGGGACGGTGAACCTAAGGCAGAGCACTTGATTTACAAAGTCTTTGTTGAGGATCCCCCAAAAGGCTGGGCTGATACAAGTGTGTTCCATGTCACGTGCCAAGTTGAGGGGATCCTGAAACTCTGTCAAACACAATGTTTCTGGGGGCTGAAATTGTTGCTATCTGGCAACTTGACATGAGGTAGAGAATTCAAAATACCACCAAACTAGGAGTACCCCAAGGTGGAGGGAGAGAACCTGGTTTCTCTAGTTTGGGGTTGTTACCAGAACTAAACAAGTGGCTCACTGTAAGCCAGGTCCTGGGTGAAATAGAGTATCTTAGAGGGTAGAGAAAGGAGTCCAGGAGGTGGCATATAACACGGACAAAGCCCACTAATTACTTTGGTGCACTCACACACAAGCCAGAGAACATGCAAGGACCAGGGTAACAGTAGCTGCTGTTTCAGACTATCCTCCCTGTGGTGCCTTGAGTGAGAATGGCCACCATAGGCTCACATGTTTTAATATTTGGTCCCATTAGTGGAACTGTTTGGGAAGGATTAGGAGGTGTGGCCCGTTAGAGGAAGTGTGACACTGGGGGCAGGCATTGAGGTTTCAGAAACTCACACCACTCTCACTGCCTCCTACTTGTAGATAAGGATGTAAACCTTATCTACATCCAGAGCATCCAGAGCCATGCCTACCTGCCTGCTGCCATGCTCCCTGACATGATGATTATGATTCTAACCCTCTGTAACCACAAACTCCAAAATAAAATGTTTTCTTTTGTAAGTTGCCTTGTTCATGGTGTCTTATCATGGCAATATAAAACTAACCAAGACACTCCATCATTGATTAGTGCTCTGTGTAATGGGACAGCCCCAGCTGTATGCCACATCCAATTTGAAGTTTTGTCCTTCACTGAAAATAAATGATTGATTGTGCACATCTGTTGGAACTGTACTACAGGGTGCAATTGAGCAGGACTGGGGTCAGTACCCTGTGATGCTATGGAATCAAAGTGCTATATGTCTCCATACTCAGAAACAGTAGGGATGCCAACAGAAGAAACAGTGCTAAACTGACCTGGCATACAAGTCCCAATATCACTTGAATTTCAAGAGTCTACATTTGAAGCCATGCTTTCTTTTGCAAAATCTCTGGTAAGATTAATGATGTAGTTGTGGATACTGTATGGAACAGCCATTCACAAAGGTGACTGGAGTTAGGGCCAGATTCTGGGCCCTGACAGCATGCCTCTCCCTCAAACCCCACCAAAAACCCAGGTTATGCTGACCATCCTCAATAATTCAATTAAAGACAAAATAGTAAAAAGCACAAAAAGAAAGTTTGTTCAACGTGGCCACTTTGGGAAGAAAAGCAGAGAGTCCAGCGACCATATCCCTAAGCTCATCTTTGGGATTCTAACATGAGGATTGGGTTTAAATGAGAGGCAAGAAGCCTGGTACCATGGTGGTGTCCAACGGTCATGCTGCTGTGGGGACCATGTCGATCCGAGTGGCCTGCGCTGCCACCTGGGGCCATGGTGACACCTGAGCCCAGGCTGCTACCAGGGACTATGTCTGGGTCCCTGGTCCTACCAAAGCTGGGGTCTGTGTTGATGTCCACGGCCCATGGTAACACCAAAGGCCATATGGACCCAGGATCTAGGCCACAGCCTGTGACCATGTTGGTGTCTGAGGGCCATGCCACCACCAGAGTCATGCCGATCCGGGGGGTCTGCACTGCCACATGGGGCCATGGTGTCACTTGGGCCTGGCCTGCTACTGAGGGTCATGTCTGGGTCTGTGGCCCAGCAGCAGCCAGGGTCTGAATTGATGTCCATGGCTCCTGTTACCACTGAGGGCTGTGCTGATGCTGGGAATCTGGACAGTCACCTGAGACATGTTGGTGTCTGAGGGTCTTGCTGCTGTGGGGGCCATGATGATCTGGTCAGCCTGTTCTGCCACTGGGGCCATGGTGACATCCAGGTCTGAGCTGCTACCAAGGGCCATGTCTGGGTCTGTGATCCTGCTGCAGCTGAGGTCTGTGATGATGTCCATGGCCCATGTTGCCACAGGGGGTCATAGGAACCATGTGCACTAAAATCCGGGGGTTGTATTGAGCTGGCCCCGCTCCTCCCTAGCCCTGCCCTTCACTGGTCACTGCAAGAAGAGAGCTGGCTCCAGCCCCCATGGGAGAGCTGGCCCCACACTCAGGAGAGCTGGCCTCCATACTCCAGAGGGATGACCCTTCCATACACCCTGGGCATGGGAGAGCTGGCCCTGATGGTATGGGCCTAGGAGAACTGACTCTGTTCCATGCCTGAGGGGGGCCATCCCAGTGGCCCAGACCAACCACTTCAGCTACCACCAGATCCACATCATGGGCCTTGGGTTGGCCCACCCTAACATCTACCCCATCTATGACCTGCTGGAGTGCATGAAGGGACTGGTCCTGAAGAATGATAGCTGCAGGATCTCCGCGACTCAGGGCAAAAGCAAGATCTCCAAGAGGAGTTTTGGTGAGGGTTCAGTGATGGAGTGCCAGAGTCCTTGAACCAGACCAATGACTCATTGCAATGAACATTGTGGGGGTGGGGCTGATTGGACAAAAGGGTATACTGTGTGACACACCACAGCTCCCAATGCCACTAAGATGAATGAAGAGTCATTGGAAAGATGGAGGAGCAAAGTGATTTTTTGTTTGTTTGTTTGCTTTGTTTTGTTTTGAATTGATTTTGGAGGGGCATGCTGCGGGGGTGATGGGAGAATATGGAGGGACTGGGAGGTGAGTGGAATTTGGGTGCATGATGTGAAATTCCCAAGGAATCAATAAAGAATTGCATTATAAAAATAAATAAAAGGCAAGAAGTACACAAAGCTAAGGAAGTCTGTTGAGGTGTGCTTCTACCATCGCTAGCTGGGCTCTAGTCTCTCCTGTAAGGTGCTCTGACACACGACTGAAAGAGTGTGAGGTCTCTCTCCTAAGCTTCTCCTGTGGCTGCCACCGTGCTTCAGCCTTTTCCCACTCCTCATACAAGATTCTGGAAGAGATTCCAAATTCTTGGAGTCCGTTATCTCAGCAGTCTGATAGCCAAATGGAGAGGTGCAAGTGTCTCTTTACAGCAGTGGTTCTCAACCTTCCTGATGCTGTGACCCGTTAGTACAACTTCTCATGCTGTGGTGACCCCCAACCATAAAATTATTTCTATTGCTACTTCATAACTGGAATTTTGATACTATTATGAATCATAATGTAAATATCTGTATTTTCCAATGATCTTAGGCAACCCCCATAAAAGGGTCTTTCAACTCCCAAAGGAGTTGTGACTCACATGTTGAAAACCAATGCTTCAGGAATAACTTCATTCCTGCCAGGACAGTGACACTATTACTCTCAGATAATTCTTTCTCTGGATTCCTATTTTCCCAGCAAGGCAAAATGTATAGCCACTAATATTACCCACAAGATGCACTATGTAAAGAATATGACAGTGCCGGGCGGTGGTGGCACATGCCTTTAATCCCAGCACTCGGGAGGCAGAGGCAGGCGGATCTCTGTGAGTTCAAGGCCAGCCTGGTCCACAGAGTGAGATCCAGGAAAGGCGCAAAGCTACACAGAGAAACCCTGTCTTGAAAAACCAAGAAAAAAAAAGAATATAACAGCTCTTCTGAGTCATGGATGTATCAATGATTGACAGCATCCATGGTTTTGTATGGTTGATACCCTAAACCACAAAGGTAGGAAGAGTTTCATGGGTTCTTTCCAGCAACAAATGTCTGCTGAGCTCATTCAGTTAGACTTAAGTTAAAGAAGCTTACTTATGGGGCTAGAGAGATAGCTCAGCAATTAAGAACACCTCCTGCTCTTCCAGTAGAACAAGAGTTGGGTTCCCAGCACCTATGTCGGGAGGCTCACAACCACCTGTAACTCTAGCTCCAGGGGATCTGACATCCCGTTCTGGCCACCACAGGTATTAGCACACACATGTATAGGCACACACATAAGTAAAAAAATGATAAACCTTACATTAAATCAATAAATAAACAATGCTTATATAGGTGAGTCTCTTGAAACAAGGTTCAGCTCAGAACACTATGAAATGCCACCAGGTATGGCATTTAGAAGAATGGCAGAAGGATCATGAGTTTGAGGCCAGCCTGAGCTACATAACAAGATTCTGGCTCAATAATCAAGGAGACGGAGTTGAGGGTATAGCTTAGTAGTAAAGCAATTTTCCCAGATGCTCAAGGTCCTGGCTATGAACCCCAAAATGGAAAAAAAAAGTTATAAAATGACATGAAGTTTTCCTTCATCTGAATCTGCAGGTAGATCCCAGCGTGTGTGTGTGTGTGTGTGTGTGTGTGTGTGTGTGTGTGTGTGTGTG
>CABHPH010137368.1:64563-81953 GCA_902168325.1 Peromyscus nudipes
GTGTGTGTGTGTGTGTGTGTGTGTGTGTGTGTGTGTGTGTGTGTGTGTGTGTGTGTGTAGGGAGGGGATACATAACAATCAGATCTAAGGATTAAAAACAAATCCTTGATCTCTATACCACTTGTTGATTTTTAAGGTACAAATATTACAACCGAAAATGATTTCAAGCTACTTTGCTACAGAACAGAGTTGAGAAAACAGTATTATAAAATCTCGGTATTTCCACTGTACTAATAAAATGGTCATAATTTCAAAAGTGGAGAGATGAATAGAAGCATGGTGATTATGTCTGCAATTCCAGCAGTCAGGAGGCAGAGGCAGGGGGATTTGTGCAAATTCAAGTGCAGCCTGGTCTACCTAGAGAATGCTAGGCTACTCTGGACTGCAGTATAAGACTTTGTTTCAATCTCTCTACCTCCAAGAAGAGCAAAAGGTAATAAAATGACCAGGAAGTGATTGTGGTTACTACCCATGTTTTAATACCATGTATGTAAGGGTTAATCAATCTATTTTTATTCATTAATGTTTATTATATTGGAAATTTAAAATTATCTTTAATTTAATAAAGGTAAATTTAGATGATTCAAATTTGAATAATGGCTGTGATTACTAATTAGCAAGCCTAAGTTTTTTACAGTTTAGCAATCAGTTCTTGTGGGTTGGTACCATCCAGCTCTAGCATACCATTAGTCTCAGCCCTATCACCTCCAGAGCAAGGGCAGAGGACAGTGAACCTAGAAATGGGTGAGCTCATTTTCTCAGTGATAACAAAGTACCTCAAGAAGAACTAACTACACCTGTCCTTAGGAGAGGAAACGACGGCACATGCTGGTGGCATGTGTTCCTAAAAGAGAAACAGCACTCTTCTAGCCCTGTGAGCTCATCATGAGCTTCAGGGGTGACTTGTGTAGTGTACATCGTAAGATGTGCTGGGGCCCCATCAGTTTAGTCAGACTTTTGGTCACATTAATGACATATGGATGCTTATAAACTCCTGGGATTTTCCTTGTTTAGTGTCTATTGTTTATTTTACCCTTCCCTTGGAAAGGGTAGAAAACAGATGAGCTGATACCTTCTGCACAGGGCAGCAGAAATCTGACCATCTCCCCTACCTGCCACCCCAGGTCTCCAGCCCCTTCATACACACAGAGCTGGACAGAGACCACACAGAATTATTTTAGAAAAGGAGGGGCAAGCAGGGCAGTGGTGGTTCACACTTTCAATCCCATCACTCAGGAGGCAGAGGCAGGCGGATCTCTGAGTTCATGGCCAGTCTGGTCTACAGAGTGAGTTCCGGGACTACACAGAGAAACTGTGTCTCAGAGAGAGAGAGAAAGAGAGAGAGAGAGACAGAGAGAGAGACAGAGACAGAGACAGACAGAGAGACAGAGACAGAGAGACAGAGAGCCAGAGAGTCAGTTTGCCTAAAGGGAAGTCTTACCCAGCAAATCTTCTACTACTTCATCCTCTCGAAGAACTGTGAGGCCTGGTGTCCACAGACCTTTTCAACTGTGTGATGAAGAATGCTTCATCCAAAACCATTTGAGCAGTGGCAACAGAGGCATCCTGGCACTCGGAAGAAAGAGGGATCTGCCAGCAGACAAGGTGGTGGGATGTCCCTTTGATCCCACCTCAACTAGGCAAGAAATCTCCAATATCGTAAGTTAGTTTTGAGACTGTAGAAGGTGCCCTCATGGCTTGCCTTTGACCTCTGCTTCTCTACAACTTTAAGCTCCCATCATCCCTTACCATGTCAACTCAACCCCTATATTTGCTGTCTATTACTGGGTAACAAATGACCCCCTAAACTAAAATGTCTAAAAATCATTTTATCAGTCAAAATTTGGGAGCAGCTTAGCTGGGAGGTTGTGACTCAAGCCACTTGCATGCTGGAGAGATTTTGGCAAGGACTATAGATGTTTAAAGGCTTGGGTGGGGCTGGAGGAACTGCTTCCACAATGGTTGTTGCCAGGAAACCTCAGCGCCTCACAATATGGGCCTCCACAAGTTATTCAAATATCATCATGGCATAGTAAAAGTCTTACCCTAAGATGTGACAGCAAGTGTTTGTAATTCCAGCACTTGGAAGGTAGAGGCAGAAACATCAAAAGTTCTATAGCAGCCTGGGTTATTGAATACAATCCTGTCTCAAATTAAACCAACCAACAAACAAAACTCTCAAAACTTACCCCAGAGTGAAACAGCCTATGCACAATACAGAGCAGCCTGCATGGCCTTCTTTCTGAGATCAGAGTTAAACAGGTTGCTCAGTCTGTCTTTAGCATTCATCAGAAGCAAGATGTTACAAGCGCTCACTTCCAAGGGGAGAGAAATCAGTGTCTTCCTTTTGTTTTGTTGTTTTTGTTTTCTGAGCCAGGGTTTCTCTGTGTAACTGTCCTGGCTGTCCTGGAACTCACTTTGTAGACCAGGGTGGCCTCAAACTCAGAGATCCCCGGCCTCTACCTCCCAAGTGCTGGGATTAAAGGTGTGCACCACCACTGCCTGGCTTCAGTGTCTGCCTTTTGAAAGAAGAAATAGGAAAGCAATGGTGGACATGTTTCTGAACTTTAAGTATATTTTAAGTACAAATCTCAGCCTGATGACCTATGAACAAATTACTGGCCCTAAGCCATGCCCAGCATGGAATAGTGGGAAAACAGAGGATAACTTCAATGGATATTATTGAACAAAAAAGGGAGTGGGGAACTGGGCATAGTGGAACACGCATGTAATCTTAGATTTTGGGGTGGATGGCCTTGAGCATGAGTTCAGCCTGAACTATGTAGTGAGATCCTACCTTAGAGAAAGGACTGGAGATGTAGGTCGGTTGCCTACCATATACAAGATACTGGGCTTCACCTCCACCATCCCCAAATGGTAGGTCAGGCAAAAATGAACCACTGTGGGGCTGGAGAGACTTCGTGGTTAAGAGCACCTGTTGTTCTTACAGAGGACCTGGCTTTGGTTCCCATTACCCACATCAGTTGGCTTGCAACCACCTATGAGTTTGGTTCTGGAGGATCTGATGCCTTCTTTTGGCTCCTGTGGATACCCAGACATACATAGCATGCATATTCACACATATATAAAATAAAGTACTTTTTTAAAGGAGCCACTGTTTCAGAAACAATTCTGAAAACTACCTGGAGAAATGTTTGAAGTTCTGGGTCAAGATATACTTTCTCCTCCTGCCTGAGAATAATTAGCCATGAGTCCTAATTCTGACCGCTGGGCTCTTGGGTACACCCTCTGGCTCATCTTGCCATTCCAAGTGAAGATTATCTGTTTGCAACAGCTTGGGCTGATTTCAGCCCTATTCTCACCAGTAGGGGGTTGAGCGTCTCAATGGCAGTTCTTGTTTTATACTGTCTCCATCCCTTTGGTCCATGCTGGAGGACTTTCCTAACTATAGTTGTCTTTAAAACTCTGTGAATCTCATTAAGGTTTATTCCATTACATCAAAGCTTCATCCAAAAAAATATCTTTGAGCTGAGCCCTGCCTCACCTGAGGCTTTGGCGGATACCACTGGGGAGTAATGCCCTTAAGCTTCTTACGCACCCCACTGACTGAGTCTTAGAGGCACAGCCTTGGATCCTCTTAGGGTCTTAGTGGTAAAGATTTTACAGGCAGACCTTTAGCTTCAGTTTTAGACCATGCCTTCCCGAGAGTGCCCCGGATTTGATGTTTGTTTCAAAGCCATTTCTTATTTTAGCACTGTTCACCACTGGAGGATCTAGGAATAACTCTTCAGAGCCAGGGCATCCAGACTCGCAGCTTACCAATCCTCCATTCACTCACCTCTGTCCTTGCACATTCTGCTACCTACAGCAAGGAGAAACCAGGCAACACCTTGTATACGGTTGGCGAGAAGCTTCTCAAGCTGGATCATCCATCTCATTAGACACGTTTCCAACTTTCCAAATAGTTTCAGGTAACAATATTGTTAAACTTTCTGCCACTAAAAAACACAGCATTCCCTTGTTTTCCAATAGTTTTTGCTTATATGTATACCCTTATTGGCAACCTCCTCAAAGCTTAGACTGTTACTAACGATATGTTCCAGAAATTTTAGCCTCTCGTTAACTCTCTCCTGAGAAGCCTTCCAGTGTCTGCCAACTGCTTAATTCTCAAGCTTTTCTCAAAATTTTTGATATTTATCATTATAGCATCCCACTTCTAGGTAGTGCCGCATTACTATTTCTGTGTAACAGACAACTCCAAAATTCAGTGGCTGTGAACAACTACTATGTATTTATTTTGTTGTATTTTTTAAGATTTATTTATTTTATGTGTATGAGTGTTTTACCTGCATGTATGTGCACCCTGTTGCGGGACATTTACCCACCAACCCCACAGCTCCCCAGAGTTTTCTTGAGTGCGAGCAGCAGGAAATATTAGATAGAAGGATTTAGATTGTAGAGATAAACAGATAGAAAATACAGGATAGCCTCAAGAGGGCCTGGAACCTATTCCAACAGGCCCTGACTGTCTCTGCCCCAGGGTATTTATAGAGACGCCAAGGGGTGGAGTAAAAGACACCCCCGCCCCCAGCACAGCCAAGTGCAGACCATCTTAGACACCTGAATTCAGGCCCGTGGTCCTAATTATCCCCTCTATGTGGACCTGCTGGGTAAAGCCAAGAGGAACCTGAAAACGGGCTCCCACACCCTGTGCATGGCCTGGTGTCCACAGAGGCCAGACAAGAGCATCAGATTCCCTGGAGCTAGACTTATGGATCGTTGTGAGCTGCCATGTAGGTGCTGGGAACTAAACCTAGATCCTCTGCAAGATCCCAAAATTCCCTGAACCACTGAGCCATCTCCTCAATGCTTGTATTTTTCACAGCGCTGGAAATTTAATCCAGGCCTGGCACATGCTATACAAGCATTGCACCGCCGAGCTTCACTTAGAATGGTAAGCTTTTGTTATCTCCGTTTCTGTTAGTCAAGACTTTGGGAGTGGTTTACCTGGAAATTTTGGCTCAGAGTCTGTCCAATGGCTGCATTTGAGCTATAACCCACTCTTTTGTCCTCTCAAATTTGAATGGTGATGGAGGATCTGCTTCCAGAATGACTCCTTTCCATGCTGCTGTCAAGAGGATTCATGTCCTCATCACATAGGCCTGTCCTCAGGTAGTTGGAATGTCCCCGTAACATGGCAAATGACTTGTTTAGAGAAGAAAGCTCAGAATAGGCCAAGCCACCTCTAAGAACCTAGTCTTTGAAATTGCACACTGTCCCTTCTGTCTTACGTATTCACTAGGAGAAATTCTGAAAGAAGGTGGAATTTAGATTTCACCTTTTTGAAAGGAAGAGCATAGAAAAGTTTGTGGCAGTGGGGGACTATCATTATTATTATTACTATTATTATTATTATTATTTAGATATGTGCCTCACCATGTAGCCAAGGTTACCATTATTATTATTATTAATTTTTATTATTATTATTATTACTATTTAGATAGGTGCCTCACCATTTATCCAAGGTTCCCTCAAACTTGCAATCCTCCTGTCTCTCTACCTCTTCAGTGCTGGACTTGCATGTGTATGCCAATGAGCCCCGCTATTTTTAAATAATCATAGTCTCCTTTTCTCCCAGCATGTTATAGCCGGAGCAGGTCCGCAGAGTTCTCTAGTCTAAATAGGGGGAAAGAAAGGCTCAGAGAAATTGTTTTCGTGGAAACTCCATAATAATTTTTTATGACTCAATAGAGCCAGGTGTGTGGCTCATGCCTATGACCTCAATGTTCTGGAGCCTTAGGCAGCAGTGAGGGTCAGCCTGCACTAGAGAGCAAGGCCCTGTCTCAAAGCAATAACAACAACAGAAACAAATAATACCACCACCACCCAAACCACAGACAAAGTCAGTAGAGCTTTCAACTCAGGTCTAACTAAAGGTTGCCAGGACAAAGCTGGGGAGACAGTACTCAGATGATGCCACAACCTTGAAGGATAATTCTCTGTGCCTTGAGCTGCCACAGGGGGCCATGGTGACAACCAGGCCCAAGATGCTGCTGATGGCCATGTCTAGGTCCATGGTCCTGATGCAGCTGGGGTCTTTGTTAACGTTCATTGCTCATGCTTCCACAGAGACCCATGCACCCCTCACCATGGGTATGAGGAAAGCTGGCTCCTCCCCTCACCTGAGCATGGTGGTTCACAGTCCTGACTGACCAACTCAGCTGCCACCGAGACACACATCCAGGGATTTGAGTGGGCACTCCCCAACATTTACACCATCTGTGACCTGCTGGAGCCCGTGAAGGTACTGCAGAACCATAGCCACAGAATTTCCATGACTCGGGGCAACAGCAGGTTATCTGAGAGGAGTTTTGGTGAGGGTCCAGTATTGATGGTGTATCAGAAGCCTTGAACCTGACCAACACCACATTACACAAGGAACATTTGCAAGGAAAGCTGTTTGGACAAAAGGGTGTACTGCACGATACACAGAAGATCCCAATGCCACTAAGATGAATGAAGAGGTGATGGAGAGGTGGGAACGATAGAGGAGTGGAGCAAAGATTTTGTTTTGTTTTTTTCTTTTTTGGTTATTTGCATTTTTGGGGTTTGGGGTTTTTTTGTTTTTATTTTTTGTTTGAGTTAATATTCTTATATTTATTTTTATTTTTTCTTAAGTTTTCCTTTTAGGTGAAGGGTAGATATGGAGGGATTGGGAAATGAGTGGGATTGGGGTGCATGATATGAAATTCCCAAAGAATCAATAAAAATTATGTTTAAAATTAAAAGAAAAGAATAGCCGGGCGGTGGTGGCGCACGCCTTTAATCCCAGCACTCAGGAGGCAGAGGCAGGCGGATCTCTGTGAGTTCGAGGCCAGCTGGGACTACAGAGTGAGTTCCAGGAAAGGCGCAAAGCTACACAGAGAAACCCTGTCTCAAAAAAAAACCAAAAAAAAAAAGAAAAAAAAAGAAAAGAAAAAAGAAAAAAGGAAAAAAAAGAAAAGAATAATTCTCTGCAACATCACCTGTCCTCTCACCCAGAAAATAGCTCATTTATCCTAAGTGCCAATTTTACTATAGGGTCTCTTCACCAAATATTTCACGTGTATCAACCTAGTTCATACTCATGAAACTGTTTGCAGTAAAGATTTGTATCTTATCCCTTTTATATGTATGGAATCTGTGGCTCAAAGGAAGGAAATAATATGATCACCAAACAATGGCAGAAAAGTCAGGATTTGAACACAGATTTGTCTGAAATTAGACTGGCTTACACAACACAGGATGAAAGTTCCTGTCTTGAAGATCCAAGAGAAATTTGAGTAAACATAGAATGTCTGTGGGTCACCCTAACTCACGGTAGCATTCGGTGTGTCACAAGACAGTATAAGTTTGAAAGAACAAACACTAAGCAATGGGGTATAGCTCAGTGGCTGAGCACTTACTAAATTCTCAAAGTCCTGGTCTGGGGGTTTGAATGAGAAGTCCCCATAGGGAAACTTTTGGGAAAAATTCGGAGGTATGGCCTTGCTAGAGGAGGTGTATCACTGAGGGTGAGCTTTGAAGTTTCAAAAGCTCTTGCCACTACCAGGTACCTTTCTCTTTCTCTCTGCCTCATGCTTGTGGATCTTAGTTAGATAGCTCTTAGTTACTGTTCCAGTGTAATGACTGTCTGCTTGCTGCCATGGTCCCCACAATGATGGTCATGGATTCTATTGCCTTCAGGAACTGTGATCCTCAGGTAAATACTTTACTTTATAAACGGCTTTGGTCATGTCGTTTTGTTATGGCAATAGAACAGTAACTAAGATATCTGGGTTCTATCCCCATGTAGTGGTTTAAAAGAAAATCGCCCCCAAAGGAAGTGTGGCCTTATTGGAGTAGATGTGGCCTTGTTGGAGGAATGTCACTATCAGGGTGGGCTTTGAGATCTCCTATGTAGTGGGTAGCCATTCCAGCTTTGATCTGGAAGTTCTTTTTTTTTTTTTTTTGGTTTTTCGAGACAGGGTTTCTCTGTATAGCTTTGCGCCTTTCCTGGAGCTCACTTGGTAGCCCAGGCTGGCCTCGAACTCACAGAGATCCGCCTGGCTCTGCCTCCTGAGTGCTGGGATTAAAGGTGTGCGCCACCAACGCCCGGCTTGATCTGGAAGTTCTAACCCCCATTGAGGCTTCAGTAACTGTCATGCCTACAAGGCGGGGCTGGGAGAGGACCCTGAAGACCCGAGATCTGGATGGGCCAGTTCTCTTGGTTCCTGGACCCTGGACGCTGGAGGTAGACCGAGCAGAGTTCTCCAGAGAACACTGCCGGACTGCACCTTTCCCAGACCCTGTAGCCTATCCCTTCACTTGTAAGTTACCCCACAAAATAAACCTCCTTTTTAACTACGTGGAGTGGCCTTAATAATTTCACCAATACTCCTATGCTCAAGTTACCGCTCAGTATCACAGTCCACTTCCTGTTGCCTCCTGATCAACATATAGCCTGCACCATGTCTGCCTGCATGCCACCATGCTCTCTGCCATGATGATAATGAACTAAACCTCTGAGCTGTAAGCTGCCACCTCAATGAAGTGTTTTCCTCTATAAGAGTTGCCATGGTCATAGTGTCTCTTCACAGCAATAGAAACCCTGAGACACCCAAGTATAGCAAAACTTAAAAATAAATGAATAGGGACTGGAAAAGTGATTCAAGGTTAAGTGTGCTCTTACTGCTCTTCTAAACGACCTAAATTCAGAGGTCCCAGCACTACCTTGGGCAGTTTACAACTATCCATAACTCTAGCTCTGGGGGATCCAGCATTCCCTTTTGGCCTTTTTGGGCACTCACACACATGTACAAGTGCATGTAGTCATATAGACACATACATACAATTGCACATACACATATAAATAAATTAAAATTAAAAAATAAATACTCTGCAAATTAAAAATAAAAGAATAAACATTACTATTTATTGAACCCTTGCTATTTTCTTCATACTTATGAGTTTGCTCTCCCCAGCAAACACTTAAGATAAGTATGAACCGAAGAAACATAGGTTATTTTATTTAAATTTTTTACATTCATCATTTTATTGTTAGAGAATTTCATATGCATATAATCAGTTTTGATCAAATCCACCCCCCCATTCCTACTCTTCCAATTCCTCTCCTATCCTCCCTACTTTTCCCTCACAACTTCTAATTTTTTTAACATTTATTTTGTTGGTGTGTATGTGTATGTGTATGTGGGGGAGGGGGTTGCCATGGCAATGCACGTGGAGGTCAGGTGACAACTTTCAGGAGTCAGTTGTCTTTTTCCACCATGTGGGACCCAGGGATTAAATTCAGGTCTTCAGGCTTGACCTCAGGCACCTTTACCCACTGCACCATCTCACCAGACTGGCCCTTAGAGACAGAATGGAAGATGCAGAAGCACGGAGAGGCAATAGGACTTGCTCAAAATGCTCTTGTATGACTCTGAAGCCTGGGGCCACTCCAGGGAGTTTTCATGAGCTCCAAATAGACCTGGTGATTGACAGGGCATTGGAAGTTGTTCACCTTAGCCGGGGCTGCTGCTCTGTGCATCTTGAGAATATAGTGAGCTTGTTGACGGTATTTCACTCGAATCAAGAAGAGCTTGGCTTTAAAAAGTGGGAAAAGACCCCACAAAGCTCCTGCTCAAAGATTCTTTTCCTCAGACTTCTGACAATGTTGTCTTTGTAGTTCACCCCCTTTCCACATCTACCACCATCTCTACATTGAACTGCCCTAGAGATTCCCAAGGGAACATAACCAGGTCTTCTGGAAATACTCCAGATGTTATTTTGCCAGTAACTGAAAAAGGCTGTACTCATGACAGTGAGACCATCACCGTGTTTGTTTCTGAGATGACTGCCAATCATCGTAAGTAGTAATTATTTTTATTTCCTTAGGATGTTGGGCATGGAGCCCAGAAACTTGCATGGGCTAGGTGAGCACTCCATCACTGAGTTACATCTCCAACCCTTAGTAATTATTTTTTAAAATGACAGTAATAGAGTTGGGGGGTGTGGATCAGCAATACAGAGCTTGCCTAGTACACACAAGGTCCTGATTCATCCCTGGTATTTCCAGCAAACCATTCAATCAATAAATGTAGCAATAATAGTCAGGAATTCCAGTTCTGGGTGAATAGGTTTTATGCTATGTCATTGAGTGCAGCTCTGAAATCTGACTTATTTGAAGACTGTGGAAAATCAGAGTAGCAGGAAGATTAGGAAAGACTGGAGTTCAAAGTACTCACCACTGGTGAGTCTACTCTTTTCTTCTGTGCAGTGCTCTTCAGCTTGGATTCCCTCTGTATGTCTGTCTCTCTGTCTCTCTCTCTCTCTGTCTCTCTCTCTGTGTCTCTCTGTCTCTCTCTCTCTCTCGTGTGTGTGTGTGTGTGTATGTTTGTGTGTGTGTGTGTGTGTGTGTGTGTGTGTGTCTGTCTGTCTGTCTGTCTGTCTGTCCTGGAACTCGCTCTGTAGACCAGGCTGGCCTCGAACTCACAGAGATCTGCCTGCTTCTGCCTCCCGAGTGCTGGGATTTAAGGCGTGCGCCACCACCTTCAGTGAAAAGAGGTCTCTTAATGTTCTAAGAGAGTGTGAAAGTTCTCCAGTCACTTCTCTTGTCTTATTATTTTTGCTTTCTCACTCTCTGGCACCCCAGATCCCAGGCAGCCCTGTGCATCAGTGACAGGGGAAGCACCCTTATCTCTTAGGATGCAAAAGGAAAACACTAAAGAAAGGAAATAATTCCTCTCCAATTGGAATTGCCATGGCCCCACATGTCCCCTTGGCATTTCTACCTCATTTTGGTCTCATACAACTTAACTAAAATGTGACCAGTTTCATGAAGTAGATGGCAGAGTAGACTTCCTGAGGTCCCTGCTTTCTGGCAGAAGCACTCAAACAGAAAATTCCTGAAAAAAAAAGTGTCAGGAATCTCACTGAAAGATCTTTAAAGGAGGTCATGGAGTCTTATACTTATACTTCAAACAGGATATGCATGGATCTGACTCAAAGTAACACAGATTTTTAAGACTAATGCCTATTAATATGAATATTAAAGTTTAATATTGTGGTAGATTTAGTGTGATATTGCCATGCATGCATACATATGCTAATCAAATTCATCGCCCATTTTTCCACCTTTACCCCTTCCTGTACCCCTATAGTCCTTAGTAATATTTCAAGTCAACTTTTTGAGTTTTCACATATGAAAGAATATGTGGTAGTTGGCCTTTTATTGTCTGGCAAGAGACTGTAAGGGAAAGAGCATCATGAATTCTCACAATGGCCACTGGATGGCATCAGCCTGATGAGCTTTGAATAGTACTGCTATTTTTTTTTTTACAAAACAAAACAGAAACTGCAGCCTACTTATGAGTCAGAACCCACCTACCTGCCCAATAAACATTCTCTTTAAAGTTTAAACAGGAAATAATATTATTTAAAATGTCCAGGATACATTCCAAAATTATTGGGTATATGAATAATCTTAACTTACAAAGGAAAAAAATTCAAAGATATGAACACAGAGATAGCACAAGTCTTGGAAATCTGACCAAAATTAAGTTATTATAAATCTTTTAAAAAATTATGTTAACTAATATATAAGAACATTAAAGGTGAATTATTATTAGAAAAATATTATGCCTTAATAAATGTTTATATTGTGAAATGCAGTGGTTGATTTTTTGTAGATAGGGTCTTGCTTTGTAGCCCAGGCTAGCCTCTAACTACTGTGATCCTTCTACCTCAGCTTCCCCAGTACCTAGCATTACAGGTGTACAGCCCTACACCTCCTTTACGACATGGTTTTTCTTAGTATTTTATTGGTGTGTATTCATTGCACATAGTGTTGGGTTTCATATAGACAATTTCTTTCAAGTATACCATGTGCACCCACTCCCATTCCTTTTAACTCCTCCTCACCCTCTTCTCTCACCCTGCTGGTTTCTTCTGTTTCTCTAGTCTCATCTCCTTTCTGACTTCATGTTTTTTATATACATAGTTTTCTGTATCTATAAAGAATTCTAGAACTCATACATGAGAGAAAATAAGAGATACTTGTCTTTTTCCACCTGAATTTTGTTGACTATGATCTCCAGTTGCACCCATTCCATTGTGTGTATTATGTTTTCTTTAGCCACTCATCCATTGATGGGCACCTAGGCTGACTTTATAACTTGGGGTATATGGATAGCAGTGCTAGAAACATGAATGTGTACCCACATCTGTGATATGACTTCAGGTATATATTCAGGAGAAGTACAGTTAAGTCATACAGTAGTTTTACTTTTTGTGCTTTTTAAAGAAATAACCATACTTATTTCCTTAGTGGCTGGATCAAGTGATACAATTTTAACAAAGCAAAGTTAAAAATCTCCAGAATGAACAACATGCCACATTTTAAAATAAAGACAGGATTACCAACAGTGCTACATTGAGCAGTAGTGAAGCACAGAGCAAGGACAAATCAAGTAATAGTCATCCTATCTAAAACACACAGAGAAAAAAAACAGAGAGAAATTCACAGAGGCTCAAACAATAGTGGAACAGTGACAAAAACCCTTGTCTTTAGACTCCCAGAAGAAAGGAAGAGTGAGATGAAGGAAAGTTTTTGAAAAAAGTAATTAAAATAATTCCACATTTTAATGAAAGTCTGAAACGTACACACAAGCTCCCCAGCACTTGGGAGGCTGAAGCAGGGTGATCAGGAATTTGAGGCCAGCCTAGGAACCTTGTCTCAAAGAAAACAAAACAGAAAAAAAGGGCTTAGTGTATGTTTCAGTGGTAGAGTGCTTGCCTAGCATGTACAAGGCCCTGACTTTGACTGATTTCCAGAACTGGAAACAAAATGCTACCACCCTTCCTGAGCCTTTTGAAGGGTGTGTAATGGCTCACTGGAGAAGGGGGATCTCAAGTTCAAGACCAATCTTGACTTCTTAGCTATAAAACTTTATTTTCAAACCTCAACAAGCATCCATTCCTAAACATATAATAAAACCACTGAACTCCATCAATGAAAAAAAAATCTGAAATCAACCAGAGAAAAGGGTGCATTAAGGAATAGTGATTACACATCTCGGTTTCTTATTAGAAAATAAGAAGAGCAGAAAATCCAAAGTGCTGAAACAAGATGATTGTCATCTTGGAATATGCTTTAGAAATTAAGTCAAAATATTCTCATGTATATTCTAAAATTGAAACTGAGAAGATCTATTGCCAACAGATGTACTCTATAGTGATCACTGAGGGACATTCTTCACACAGAAACGAAATGCTAGAAATATGGACCAAAAAAATGAAAGATTGGGGGGGGGGGGTACTTACCTAAGATATGTGTTTTATGCCCAGCAAAGTGTGGTGGCACATGACTGTAATCCCAGTACTCAGAAATACATTTGAGGAGAGTCTGGGCTAAAGAGGGAGATTATTTCACAAAAGGAAAAAGCAAGAAAACAGTAAAAGTGAAACAAACACCTTAGTGTTAAATTCTCAGTGATCCAGTCCTCTGTGGTTGAAGAAACTGTAGAAAGGAAGAAAGTTTAGAAAACCCTGTCTGAACTCACAGCAGTAGTGGGCTCATGCACAAGACTGGCTTCATCAACATTCCATCATGGGTTTGGCGGGGGGGGGGGGGGGGGTACCATAAGGCTCTACCACTCCCTGAATGAGAGGCATCCTCTGGTGTAGCCAGTGGTAAATTGCCCTTGCTCAAGTAACTTCCCACACATACTCATGGAAGCAACCCCATTTAAATGCAGTGGAGCATGCATCCAAAAAGATCGGGATGTAGGAAGGGGACTTGTTGGGAAGGAAAAAAATATGGTGTAAGGAAGAAGAGGATAAGAGAGGACAATGTAGGGGAAAGGATCAGCATGTATTATGGGTATATGCAATTGTGAACAATTTAAAAATAAAAAGATAATCGTTTCAAAGACTGAATGCATTTAAAACGGTGGGTGTTATTTGTGTTTTCTCTTTTGGGGGTGTCGCCACTCAGCTTCCAAATAAATCACATGTGGAGGCTTGTTCTTAATTATGAATGCCTGGTCTTAGCTTGGCTTGTTTCTCGCCAACTTTTCTTAACTTTAAATTAAACTGTCTGTCTTTTGCCTCTGGGCTTTTACCTTTCTCTATTTTTTGTATACCTTTTTTTTTTTTTTTTTTTTTGGATTTTTCGAGACAGGGTTTCTCTGTGTAGCTTTGCGCCTTTCCTGGAACTCGCTTTGGAGACCAGGCTGGCCTCGAACTCACAGAGATCCGCCTGGCTCTGCCTCCCGAGTGCTGGGATTAAAGGTGTGTGCCACCACAGCTCGGCGCCTTTCTTTCTTACTTCATTGCTGGTTGTGTAGCTGGGTGGTTGGCTCCTGATGTCCTCTCCCTTCCTCTCTCATTCCTTCTTCCTTTTTCTCCCATATTTCTCCTTCTATTAATCCTCTCTGCCTGCCAGCCCCACCTATCCTTTCTCCTGCCTTGCTATTGGCCATTCAACTCTTTATTAGACCATCAAGTGTTTTCAACAGGTACAGTAACACAGCTTCACAGAGTTAAACAACTGCAACATAAACAAAAGTAACACACCTTAAAATAATATTCTAGGGGTTGGGGATTTAGCTTAGTGATAGAGCACTTACCTAGCAAGCACAAGGCCCTGGGTTCAGTCCTCAGCTCCGGAAAATAAAAATTAATAATAATAATATTCTATAACATTTCCCCCTTTTTTAAAACAAAAATGAAAGGTTTTAACTTTAACATAGTAAGACTATACAATAAGAACAATTATCAAGTAAAGATTACATTCACAATGTACTGAATTCCAATTCATTTGTGTCTGGTAAATTTAAAGAAAATACTACATATCTATCCTGTCATAGTAAATCCAAAATTTTATACCTAATTTAATTTCTATCATATCTAAGGAAAATGGCAACTATAACTATCTAGTCTTCAACTCAATCAAAGGCCTCAGAAGGATATAATATTATTTAAGTAAACAAAAAGTGCATTGCAAACAACTTCCCAAACTCTAATAATGACAGAAACATCTGACTGCCTGGACAGTCACCCAAAGTTCCTTCTGCAACATTGGGGCATCCATCTTCAGTCTACAGGCCTAGAGTAACAGGCAGACTTCTTAGTGAAGCAGGAAATTTGAAGGACTGTCCTGCCTTGTATTGGCAAAGTTTGTCAGTCACTTTCCTCTGTGTCCTGCAGAATATCTGAGAGACTCTTCTGTGAGCAGGAATTTTGCAGGACTGTCCTGCCTCGTTTGGGCAAAGTTCAATAGTCTTTTTCCTGTGTGTCCTGCATGTCCAGTCTACACAGCACATTGTCAGCAGTTAAAGGCAAGAACAGTTTCTTTGCCCAGTGGCTAACCTTGCCACAATGAAAGCAAACTCCATAAGGAGTTTTTTAGATGCCCATCATCTTCTCTGAAGTAATTTGGTGTTGCCAGAAGCAGATGTGTCTCATTGTCATGAAAAACTTAACAAATCATTGTAAATGTCATATTCTATAGGTCTTTGAAGCATTTAAAGATCATCAGTCTAAAATATATCTATTTAACCTAGAAAACATGCCTAACATATCTACAAATTTGATTGTTATAAATGACTAATTACTGACCTATGTTTCTTCATCATCCTAAATAGTTTATAATAATAGCTTTCAATAACTAGAATTTTACCTTGCATTTTTAAATGAACTGCATAGGTACAATACCTTAAACAAGAATAGAAACATATACAGTGTAACAAAAATAATTTTAAATTTGTATCAATATACCAAAATCCATGCCAATGCAAAATATCTGAGATTAATAGTTGTATTTTTATCCTATATTCCTATATTCCCCAAATTATAACAAATATCCATAACCCATCAATTAACCAAAGACCACCCCCACCCCCCAACTCTTGGGAATGTGGATGTTGTTTTCTCCACACT
Source organism: Peromyscus nudipes (assembly GCA_902168325.1). Lineage (NCBI taxonomy): Eukaryota > Metazoa > Chordata > Mammalia > Rodentia > Cricetidae > Peromyscus > Peromyscus nudipes. The sequence continues at coordinate 80,485 of CABHPH010137368.1, forward strand.
GCTTCCTGCTGTCTGTGGGTGAAGGAATCCCTAGGGGTCCCTGAGAAATTTTTGAGATAATGACCAAGTCCTGGGAAGACCAGCAGTAACCTTTGCTGATAGATATCACCTGTCAAGATTCAGGAGGGCTCCCTTGATCATACCTAATCCATATTATTCCTGAAGGATCCACAACTTCTCATCTTCTGTGGGAACAAAACTCCAAAGCATTTTTGATTTCCATTTGACAAATACATTTTTTTACTTCTTTTTTAAAGTCATTCCAAAAGTATCTAGATTAGTTCAAATTTAGCAGTCCAGTTCACAGTTCCATGATTCTTAGCAGCTGTTTGCTTATTAACAATCAAAAAATTCAAAATCTAGACAATAACATACAGGATCCAGACTCCCTGTGTGGCTTACTCTTTTTCATTACTTCTCTTTTTAAAGACTTCATTATTTTTAAACTATTTTTTTCTTTCTATGACTGTCCTTACACTTATTTCTTTCTTAAATCTACACACATTGTAAAACACTGGAACCTGTTTAGAGGTTTTTTCCATCTGGACCCATTTTACTGCATATCTCTAGTCTTTTTGACCCTGTGAGCAAACTTTTAAACTACTAAGCATCACTGCCCTCTGCACAGAAGGCTTTGGCAGCTGGATCCATCCACTTCTCAGGTCCTGAAAGCCAAGTCTAAAACTCATGGTCAGATCAGAGATGCATGACCAGGAACTGTATTCAATCCCCAGCTATGGAATGCTGGTGTCCTGCACTGTGGCAGTCATTTTTTCCACTTAGTTTTTTGTTCCTACTTAATGTACTAGCTGCCCAAGGGCTCACTGTCTGGCAGAAACTGTCCGGCAGAAACTCTTAAAGGAGCCGTATTTTTTTTTTAAGCTTTCTCGGGGAATTTTGGAAATTTGAGAGCCACACTGGTATACCAAAATGTTTTTTCTCTTTTGTGGGGCTCACCACCCAGCTCCCAAATAAATCACACATGGAGGCTTGTTCTTAATTATGAATCCCCAGCCTTACCTTGGTTTGTTTCTTGCCAGCTTTTCTTAATTTTAAATTAACCTGTCTTTTGCCTCTGGGCTTTTATCTTTCTCTATTCTATATACCTTTCTTTACTTCTTACTCCATGGCTTGCTGTGTAGCTGTGTGCCTGGCCCCTGGAGTCCTCCTCCTTCTCTGGCTATTTCTTCCTCCTTCCCAGATTTCTCCTTCTATATATTCTCTCTGCCTGCCAGTCCTGCCTCTCCTTTCTCTTGCCTTGCTAATGGCTGTTCAGTTCTTTATTAGACCATCAGGTGTTTTAGAAAGGCACAGTAACACAGCTTTACAGAGTCAAACAAATATAACATAAAAGTACCACACTTTAAAATAATATTCCTCAATAGGTGGGAATGCAGCTCCAGCATTTGAGTGCTTGCTTAGCATGTGGGATACCTCAGTTCAATTCCTGGCAGCCCTGCGCCCCCCCC
>CABHPH010137369.1:2185-44705 GCA_902168325.1 Peromyscus nudipes
GCAGAGGTCTAGACTGTCCCCCCAGAGGTCTAGACTGTGCCCCCCAGAGGTCTAGACTATTCCCCCCAAGAGGTCTAGACAGTCCCTCCAAGAGGTCTAGACAGCCTCCCCCCACAGAGGTCTTGTGCTCAGGGCTCAGCCCCAACCTATAATGATCTAATTGGGAAATCCTAGGACCTTTAGGATGAGGGGGCTAGGTGGGAAGAAGTAAGGTCATTGTGGAGGTGTGGCCATTGACAGAAATTTTGAGGGCCCCCCCATCCCTTGCCTCTATCTCTCTCTCTGTACTTCCTGACTGCCATGAGGTTAAACAGACTCCCCTATGGCATGCTGTGTAGCCACAGACACAAAGCAACAGGGACAAGTGACCAAGGACTGAATCCTCTGGCAGTAAACCTTCCCTCCTCATAAACTGATTAGCTCGGGAGTTTTGTCACAGTGATAGAACGTTCTCCCCGGCAGCCGTCCGGCTATCCCTCCAATCCCATCAGAGGCAAGCATCTTCCTGGATTCTGTCACCATACAGGAGTTGTGTCTGTTGCTGGAGTCCAGGCCTAGTCTTGACTTGCTGATTCAGCCAGTGTCTACAGTGTTGCGTTGTGGTAGCCTGTGTGTTGCTGCGAAGCATCCCCTTTTTTATTATTTTCTGTGAGCAGGTTCTCCGCTTTCCTGAAGACCACTGATTGGCTCCTCTCTGTGAGCTGTTGTAAACTAAGTTGGGCGCATTGCCATACAAGTCTCACTGTAGATGTCTGGTTTCACTTCTTCTTGCTTCCCTGGGTGAAAACCTGCTAGGTCACATGATAGGGTCATGTGTAGTTTCATAGGAAATTGTTACATGTTACATGACTCAGTGTAGCATGTCCTGTGTGGACTTGAGTTCCATCCCAAGAACCCACAAAACAACACCTGTCATCCCAGCACCAAGGAGGCAAAGACAGAGGATTATTGGCTAGACAGTGTAGCTCAGTGGGTGAGCTCCAGGCCAGTGAGAGACTGCCTCAAAAACCAGGCAGATGGCATTGCTGAGGATGACATTGGAGGTTGTCTTCTGGCCTCTACATGCACCTGTGCACTTGTGTACCCCTGTGTAGGTGTACATCTGCACACACAAATATTTACTTACATGTAAAATTAACGGATAAACAGAAGAGAAGGAGGGAGAGAGGGAGGGAAGGAGGAAGGAAGGGAGGGAGGAAGGAAGGAAGGAACGAACGAACGAATGAATGAACGAACGAACAAACGAATGAATGAACTGTGACATGATTGTCTGATTTGCCAGGCTGGTTCATACCTGCACCAGCAGCTGGAGCTTTCCAGGTGCTCTGCCTCAGCACTGGTGTTTGATGGTGTCAGCCTCCCATAGCGTCAGTCTCCCACGGCAGCTTGGTGGGTGTGAAGTTGCTTCTTATTGTGAAGGTCACCTGCGTTTGCCCGATGGCTTTTGTGGTTAAGCCCCTTCTGCATGGTTGCCACATGCATGACTTCTTTTGAGAGATCTCTGTTGAGTTTTTTTTTTTTTTTTTGCTATTTCTAACTGGAGTTCTTACCTCTTGGTCTGGGTGTGTGGTGATTTTCTTGTACAGACCCTGCTTGTCAGGACTGTGTCAGGGCTGCTGTAAATGTGTCTCCCAGTCTGTGACTTGCCCTTTTGTTTTCTAATTGTGTCTTTAATGAGTAGAAGGTTTTTGAATTTTAAATGAAGTCCAATTTATCCCTTTTCCCCTTTCATAGTTAGTACTTTCTGTAGCTTTTTTTTTTTTGACACTGGAAATTTGCAGACCTTGAATATGCATAGAATCCAAAAGATGGTTCAAATATTGTTTCAGTGTTTCCAGCCAGCTCGCTCTTTCCACACAAGGTCAGCTTTGTCTGAGTTGTGGGAGCCCTTTGTCTTTGTACATGGCAAAGTAAAAGTGCTCTTGAACATTCCACAGAATAGGCAAATAGTTCAAGGACTGAACCTACCAAGAAGGGGCATATGCAGAGCACTTCCTCCCTGTAGGTGGGACCATGAATTCCATTCACCTAATGACAGTTCTTAGATGCTGAGGACCAATGAGCAAAGCTAAATGGTAGCCCTGGTGTATTTTAAAATTATTATTATTTCATGTGTTGCCTGCGTATGTTTATTAGGCTTACTCTTCATCATTGCTGTTCATCATCAAGGAAGTCAGGACAGGAACTCAAGCAGGGCAGGAACCTGGAGACAGGATGCAGAGGCCACGGAGGGGTGCTGCTTACTGGCTTGCTCATCATGGCTTGCTCAGCCTGCTTTCTTATAGAACCCAGGACCACCGCCCACAATGAGCTGGACCCTCCCCCATCCATCACTGATTAAGAAAATGCTCTTCAGGCTTGCCTACAGCCCAATCTTATGGAGACGCTTTCTCAGCTGGGGTTCCCTTCTCTCACATGACTCCAGAGCATGTCAGTTTGACACAAAATTAACCAGCACACGTCCCTTGCAGAGGTTACTTAATAGCTCTGGGTATATTTCTTCATGTGGCTTTGTGAAGGCTTATGGTGGTGAAGGGCCTGTGAATATCATGACCATAATATTCACATTTTCTGTGCATGAGAGATAACAGCATGGCCCAATTTCCAAACTCTCACTTATTCTCACACATCAGCCTATGGAGTTGGCAGCATAGAGTAGCCCGTGACCATAGTGCTATATGTGTGGCAGTCAGCACTCTAGAAATTTCTGGTTAAATATATGTATGTCCCTCTCCTACCTTCCTGAAGGTCAGGCTCCTCAGTTCAGGGTAGCAGTTTCTTCTTCTTTGTCCTACATGATACATGCCAAGGACAAAGTAGTTGCCATTGGCTCCCTATATCTTTGGAAGGATGGTGTTGTAATAGGTCAGGAAACATGCCAGCTGTTGTCTAGATTCTCAAGCCTCCCACCTGTATCAGGCAGAACCACGTCAGCTGCTATAACAAAGAGGCCGACTACCTTAGTGTATGAGGCAGCACCCCCACCCTGGGACCTGTTCCGTTTTCTAAGATGCCAGTTTCCTTGTTGACTAGAACTGATGGGGTAGGTGACAGCTGGGCCCTCCCTTCTTTGAATGCTAAAGCAGAGCTGAAGGTGGGGGTTCCCTAGAGGTGGGCCTTGAATAAGAATCTACGATAAAGTTCACCAGTCTTAGCAGCACACACATGTAATCCCAGCTCTCAGAGGTGAGACAGAACTGTCACAAGTTCAGTGCCAGCCAGGGTTACACAGTAAGTTCAAGACTGGCCTGGACTATATAGTGAAACCTTGTCCCAAGGAAAAAAAAAAAGAAAAAAGAACTCCCAAATTGGCACTTGGTTTCTGGGAATAAATCAGAGTGGGAAGCCAGCATACACGTGTGTCATTTTCCATGATGCATCTTTCATGTAAACAGAAAACATTGCTGACCCTGTTTCTTCCCCCAGGAGAGTTTAGTTGTTGAGATGAAAGTCCTGACCATTGATGAACACTGGTCATGTAAGACCAGAGGAGAAGATGACAGATGAGTCCCCACTACCCCAGCCCTGTTCCCAGCCCCAGAGACACGTAGAATCTGTTCACCTGAGAGTTATTATAAGGGAATGGTGGTCAGATGGCCAGATCTCATGTGAAAGGTACCACGTCTTGACCACACCTTAGTCATGAGTACTCCAGGGGAGATCTGGGTTCTGTGAGCCACATATCCTGCCAGGGCCTGTCAGATGTCAGGACCTACAAGAAGCTTCCAAATCACATAGATTGAAATGTCTAAAGTTGGATTTGAACCTAGATGTCTGAGTCCTGAGCTGTCTTCACATGGTGCCCTGCAGGGTCATTTCTGGTGTCTTAGAGTGAGGCCTCTGCAGTAGCCATTTCCTTCTCCGAATGGTGCCTGGCTGCCTGGGCCCATGCACCGTGGAATGGTTGATGATTTACCCAGAGGCCTCCCCTGCAGACTGCAGGTGGCAAATTGGTCACTGCCTTGTCCTCCTGTGTGTGACTTTAATAACAACAGCAGTTCCTCAGCCATGGTAAGCCTGGGCCAGGGACCTGGCCACTGGTGACCACCTCACTGTCAGCACTGGATCAGTCTCTAGGGTTCATCTGCTCTCCACTGTGTTCCACTGCCCACATTAGTTACTAAGTATTTTCTGGTGTCACTCACAGCCCTGTGGTGTGGTGCCTTTATAGAACACATAGCTACAAGCCTTGGTATTATAACAGCTGTCCTTCAGCCTTTGGTGTAGATTTTCAGGTGATCCTTGTGATCTTCAAAGTAAACAGGATTGGGGATAAATGAGGCGATGGTCCCATTTTACAGATGAGGGCCAGAAAGGTGTATGTCTAGTGAGTACCAAACCAGCAACTCCCTTCACCAAGGAGGCTAGAGTGTCTACAGAATATCAGCCACCCTGGGGGATGACATGATTTGGTAGCTGTGGAGTTGGGCAGTCAGGAGGTAGTGATGGTTGTGGCAACATCAGTAATGGCCATGGTGGTTCTACTCCATGGTGGGGTTGGTGTAGTTGACAGTGATGTTGGTGTTCCAGCTAGTGCTGTGATGATGGTGTTGATGATGATGGTCATGGAGATGGTGACGATGATGGCAATGATGGTCATGGTGATAGTGATGGTGATGATGTCATGGTGGTGGTGATATTGATGACGGTGGTGATGATGGTCATAGTGATGATGATTATGATGGTGATGTTGGTGATATAAACCATGGTGGTGATGTTGATAGTGATGATTGTCATGGTGATAACAGTGCTAATGGTGGTATTAATGATGGTTGTGGTGAGGACAGTGATGGTAATAATGATCATGTGATGACAGATAGATAATGCTAACCAAGTCTGGCACTCTAGCTTGGGAAGCCATGCTGTTATGGGCATAGATTGAGTGATCCGCTCCCTCCCTGCCTCTGCCCAGTGTTCCTCTCCCTTCCCAGAGGCCTCTGAATGCTCTGTGCACTCCAGAACTTCCATTTGGTTCTCTGATTCTCCTCTTGGTGTGACAGGCTCCCTTGAGGAAGTCACTTTGCTTTTGCCTTTGTGTGTATTCACTTTCTCCCCTGAAGTGCAAGCTTTCCCGCCTGATACATCCTATGGGGCGTAGAGTCACCTGAGATGACTGCAGAGGCAGAAACTCCATGCCACAGCTGATGCTCATCCATATCAGTAGCTCCCCTCCCTCCAGCTTCTCCCCTCCCTCCCTCCCTCCCTCTCTCCCTCCCTCCCTCCCTCTCTCTCTCCCTCTCTCCTTCCCTTCCATTTAAAACTTTGGGGCAAGGTCTCACTATGTCATTCAATTTAGCCCAGAACTTACTATATAACCCAGGCTGGCCTTGAACCTTCTTCAGTCCTTCCCTCGGCATCTCGATGGCTGAGGTCACAGGTGTGTGCCCCCCATGCCTAGAAGCTGCCATGCTCTCAGCTGCTGGGTGCCTTACTTCCAAGCTGTATGCTCAGCACTCATTTGATATGTCCATCTTCTGCCCAGCACGAGTTCAGGGCTTTGGCCCATTTGTGTTTCAGATCATCTGTTCTTCTTGCTGAGTCAAGGGTCCCTGGCACACACCCCTGAAGCAAGTCTTGGGGGAGTGATGTTCACTGGAACATGGGATACTTCCACTCTCTGGTGGCTGTTGATCCACTCTGTGACTCAGAAGAGGCAGGCGTGGGCCTCGTGCCTCCTGTAGGCAGTGGGGCCAGCTCCACCGTAATCCCGTTTCCTCCTTTCTGCTCAAATGCACATGGAGGCTCCCTCCCGTCTGAGCCAGGGATTCCAGTATCCTTTTTTAAGCAAGTTAACTGCTCCCTTCAGAAACACAAGAAGTGGGTTGGCTATGGCTGGAAGCCCAGCAGGGACATGGGGGTGACTGCACCACACCCCTCATTTGAACAAGTCCCTTCCCTGGGTTGAGACAACCAAGTGTCCCTGAGGTTCTCAGGGCTGCCTGGGTGGGAGATATGGGGTGGCGTCTGAACCGTGAGGCCCCATGTGCTCCCTCTCCTTGTGAAAACTCTTCTGTCACTGTGACAAAGGTCCTGACCCACATATGAACTCCAGCCTCCACTAAACCAGCCTCATTAGGATGGCAGCCTGACCCACATGCCTTATTTGGCTTTCCTCTGATCCCTGAAGCAACCCCAGGCTTTATCACCCCAGTGTGTACCCCAAGAAAGAGGCCAAGAGAACCTGAACTGCACATTTGGTCCCCAGAGCCTATGGTTGTAGACCAAAGGAAGCCTTCACTCCTTACTTCCATTCAGCAAGAGCCAACATAGGCCAAGCAGTAAAGGCAAGAACTCAAGGACATGGATGCCCCAGAGGTCTGACTGGCCCTGTAGTGACATACAGATCTTTGTTTTAAAGGCGCAGTTTTATCTTTAAAAGTCAGCAATGGAAGGGGGGTGGCTAGAGAGATGGCTCAGCAGTTAAGAGCACTGGCTGACCTTGCAGAGGACCTGAGTTCTGTCTCCATCACCCATGCTAGGCAACTCCCACTGCCTGTAACTCCAGCTCTAGGGGAATCGAATGTTCCCATCTGGCTTCTGTGTAATGCATATACACACACTCAGGCACACACACATACACGTTAAATAAATAAATAAATAAATAAATAAATAAATAAATAAATAAATAAATAAATAAATAATCTTTAAAAAAAACAAAAATCAACCAGGTAGTAGTGGCAGTGCATGCCTTTAATCCTCTGTGAGTTGGAGGCCAGCCTGGGCTACAGAGTGAGTTCCAGGAGAGTCAGGGCTACAGAGAAACCCTGTCTCAAAGGAACAAGAAGACAAAACAAAACAATAATGCCAAAAAAAACCAACAACAACAACAAAAAACCCATAGCAGACTAGGTGGGCACAGTGGAGCACGCCTTTAATCCCAGCACTCAGGAGGCAGAGGCAGGAGGATGTCTAAGTTTGAGTACAGCCTGGCCCCCCCCATAGAGAGTTCCAGACCAGTCAGGACTTCATAGTAAAACCTTGTCTCAAAAAAAAAAAAAAAAACCACCAAACCAGCATTGGATACCCTCAACTGGACGATAGAGCCCAAGGGTCCTTATGTAATGAGATACCTGGGGCTCCCAGATCCTCCATGCATACCACTGTGCAGTGGGGCTCAGGCCTGTACTTCTGGGGTGCTGATTCCTTTTCGCTTTTTCTTCTCATGGCCCCATCCAAACTTAGTGGCAGCTCAAGTCACCATCACTTTTTTAACTGGAGACAAAATCTGTGAGCCATGTCTTGGGTGAGTAAAGTTTTTAGCTTCAGCAGTTGAAAAGCCTGACATTGATCATCTTCAGGCACAGCTGGATCCAGGTGCTCACATGATGTGCTCAGGAAGGCTTTCTCACTCTGAACCCTTATCTCTCCATGGAGCCCTCCTTTTCTGGTCAACTTAGCTCTTATGTGTTCCCTGGCAACCCCAAGCCTCATGTCCTTATAGATTCCAAGTTCAGGACAATGATGTTTGCTGATCTTAGCGCAGGTCCCGTGGTGGCCTTAATGGGGCTGTTTGACTCATAAGGCTGGTTTCTGTGGCAGGGCTGGGGGGAGGGGAGCTGTTGTATCAAGAGGGGCTGCTGGGTAGAACACAGGGAGAACAGTGTGCCAAGGACAGACAGTGAGGCTTTGGTGACCCCTGTAGCAGATGTCTGAAGATCAGAGAGGACATTGCCCTGCTTTTGTAGCCAGCACGAGTACCTTACCAAGGACATAAAGATGGGGGGAGTGGTCCCCACTTCCCCAGAGTAGGGGTTGGTGGAGTCCGTTGATCAGATACTTTCTGTTAGTCACTGAGCGTGTAAAACCCCCACAATCTCACAGTGGCCGGGTGGCCTCTTCCAAAATAGAACATGTCTGTTATCTTTAGAGCTGTTAAAAATATAGGCAAATGACTCTATTAGCGCAATTGCAATCTAAAATATTAATAAGCAACCCTAGCTGGCTTCCAAAGGAGCCACTAACTGCTCTCTAATGGGACATAAAATAAATATGAGGGCTTGCCGTTCTGCCTGCTAACGATTGTATGTTTGTTAAACAACCTGGCATGCACACGCGCACACACGCACACACACGCACATGCACACAACCCCACCCTATCTTTTACGCCATTTTATTAAAATACACTCAGAGTTGCTTTGGGAAAGGGGGTTGGGGCTGCTGTTTCTTAGCAGCTGCTTGGGGTTTTAAATACCAGTTTCCATGCTGGGGTTTGCCCCCAAAATAGAGTTGCGCCATTTCTGCATGATGTTTTGGGTTATGCTGGGAGTATTTGGTCTTTGGCTTCCTGTGGGACCCAGGCCTTCCTTGTCTCCTTCCAGGAGCAGTGCTGGACTGCTCTGGGTTACCATGGTAACCTGGAGATCCTGGCTACCAGCCCTGCCCTTCTTCCCTGTAGCCCTTCCTGCCTGACACTCTGTTGGAAAGTCACCTTGAGCTCAGTCACTTTACACAGGCTTCTAAGGGAGAGGTAACAATGTGGACCGGATGCTCTTAGATGGGGAACGATCTTGGTGTTTCACTGGACCAGAGGGAAGGACAGTAGGCGGAGGATATGGTTGTGCTCTTCAGTCAGTCTGTCCCGCAGCCTGGGTGTCTAATTCCTCACAGTTCCAGAGGTAGAAGTCGGGGGTCTGAGGGGAAGGCTGGTCTAGGTTAAGGGCTTCCCCTAGCTGGCAGACCTTGCTACCCATGCATCTTGTGTCCTCGCTTGCCCTCCCCTCCCTGTGTACCAGCTCCACTCTCGCAGGCATCTCTGACCCTCCCTAAGCACTCAGTCTCTAAGCATAGCCACACTAAGCTTGAGATCTTAACTGGGAGTAGTGCCAGTCAGCACAAGGATGGGGGGGGTGAACACTGAGGCTGGCTATGCCCCCGCGGACATCTGTGAGCAACAGTGTCCTCCATACGTGAGATGAACACAGTGGCTGTCCCCTGCCTAGTGATTGCTGTTGGCCAGGCTGCACGCTTGCCTACCTGTCAGATTTGGAAACCTCTTTTGGAGCTGCCTCAGATTGGTGGATACAATTTGGGTCCCCAAACACACTGAAAAGGCAAAGGCATGTCTCCAGCTTTTGATTTAAGGTCACAAACTCAGGCACCAGAGCCTGCATCATTGCTATGTAGCTGTGGACAAGTTGTTCAGCCTCTCTGGGCCTGCTTTCAGCTCTAAGTGGTACTGACTGTACTGTATTGGGCATGGAGCTGCTGTGAGGGGAGATGGATTGTTCATGGAAGTTACCAGGTGCAGCGTGGCCCTCCCATCTACACTTCACATTTCAGATACAATGGGTGTAATGTGTGCAGAGCCTGCCCAGTGTTAGGACCCATTGAAAATGAGTACTTCTGCCAAAGTGCCTCCACTGCTTCACGGCCAGGGTGTCTGGGGTGAGGTCCGGGGTCTGTACTAGTCAGCTTTGGTGATGTGCTTGCTGAGCTGGACTTTAGTCCAATCAAATGTCTCAAGGAGAAGCAGGTGAGTGCCTGGATGGTGGAGTGCCCACATAAGTGCCCACAGATAGAGTGAGTTGATAGAGCTATGATGCCCTCCCTGACAGAAACGATAAGAAGGGTGTAGCTAGCTTAAGGCAGAGCTTCCCACGTCCCACATGGCCAAGCAGAGAGGTGCCAAGGAGTGGGCAGAGGCTTGATGGGTGGAATAAAGGGGTAGATGGGTGATAAGGAAAGACGGATAAATGCAGACAATGGGTGGATGAAGTAGATGGATGAGTTTGTGAATAGATATGATGGATGAGTGGGTGGGTGGATGGATGGATGGATGGATGGATGGATGGATGGATGGATGGATGGGTGGGTGGGTGGGTGGGTGGGTGGATGGATGGATGGATGGATGGATGGATGGATAAGTAGATAGATGAATGAGTAGGTAGATAGATGAATGGATAGGTAAGTGGGTAAGTGGATGGATGCATACATGAATGAATGAGTATTTGGGTGGGTTGATAGGTAGATAGATGGATGAGTGGATATGTAGGTGGGTGAGTGTGTGAGTAGATTGGTGGATGGATACATAGGTGGATGGATGGATGAATAGATGTATAGGTGGGTAGGTGGATGGATGATTGAATGGATGAATGGATGGGTGGATGAGTAGATGAGTGGGGTGGATGGTTGGTGGGTAGGTGGATGGTAAGTGGGCAGCTAACTGTACAACACTCTCTTGTCTCATTTACACGCCCATTCGAGCTGTGTTACCCCTCCCATTTTACACCTCTACAATGGATCCATGAGATGTTTCAGAAGCCCTGGGGTCTGTGAGCAAAAGCCAGCAGGGGTGGATATGAGACTCTTGGCAATGCCATTAACCTCCCTGGCCTCCCACCCAGGCTGGCTTTGGTTCTGTACCTGGGGTTTGTTTAGGCACCACTTTCCATTAGCTAGCCCAGGGGATCAGTGACTGTCCATCCTACATGCCCTGCTTGACCCTAGGGTCTGCGGCATGCAGGCCTCACCTGTCCTGCTCACTACCCCAGGAGTGTCTGGCTGCTGTAGTGTTTCAGAAGGCAGGCAATGTCATGCACCCTCAAGGGGGAATGGGTACTCCACATGTGCTGGTGGTCCGACTGCTGTGCCATTTGTCAGCAGGAGCAAGGAGAGGTTTGAGGGTTCACTTTGGCACCTGGACACACAGTTCTGGGACAGTGAGCCAGACCGGGAGTCCCCTGGAGCTGGGGCAAAAATGGATGCCTCATGCCACCCCCAGAGCTGCAAATCTTTCTGGAAAGTGAAGGCTGTCATATGGCGCTCTGCTAGTGAATGGAGATGTTGTTTTTGGCTTCTCTTAAATAGACGATGGGAAACAGACCCAGAGATTATGAATAAACATTGGCTTATGGGGGCTGCGCACTGCTAATGGCAAAACCTCCACATTTACAGATTAAATTTAAGACATGCATATGGAAAGGACTCTAGGGAGGCCAGACTCCTACTTGAGCAAATCACGCAGCCACTGTGGGAGGGTGCACTGTATGGCCCCTGTCCCTAGCCAGGGTCGTGTGCACAGGAGTGCCAGGGTCCAGAAGGAATGTGTTCCCCAAGACAGCTAGGGAGATGCTGCAGGGAGCAGGCACTACCTGGGCATTGCCCACTGGTGTGGACTCTAAGTCAGTGTGTGACTTCAGTCAAAGTGACTCCTGGAACCTTTAGGGTGGTCAATAAAATCAAGTTGCAGAATTAATTCCTAGTGGTCAACTGTGGCCTGCCAAATGAGCCCTGGGGAGCTCTGAGGGGTATCTGGGTGTGGCCCACCTGTGTTTTGTTGAACTGCAGTATAATCCTCACACCAAAAGATTTACCCTTTTAAAGTTGCTTTTTTTTTTTATTTCCACGGTTCTGAAAACCTCAGCATATTGAATTCCAAAATGCTCTAGCGCCCTAAGTATAAAGCTGGCACCCAAAACAGTCTCTTCCTTCCCTCTCTCATCAGCCTTTGGCAGCCACGAACCCTCCTGCTGGCTCTGGGCAATTCATGTCATGGAATTCATCAGAAGATAGTCTTTCACAAGTGACTATTTCAGTGTAGCAAAAGGCTTATCATTCCTTTTTGTGGCTAATTCTTTTTTATTTGCATGCACATGCCACACTTCATCAGTCAATAATTGTTTCCACCCTTCGGCTGGTGTGAATCGTTTTGCTGTGAACATTTGGATACAGGTTTTGGTTAGAGCCTATTCAGTTCCCTGGGGTTTATATCTAAGGGTAGAAATGTTGGGTTGTGTGATTGCTATGTTACAGAGTGTGTGTGTGCGTGTGTGTGTGTGTGTGTGTGTGTGTGTGTGTATGTGAGTGTGTGGTGTATGCATGTGTGTATTGGTGTGCATGCCTATGAGGAAGCCTGAAGAGGACATATGGTACCCTGTTCTATCACTCCCCACCTTATTCCTTTGAGACGGGGGGGGGGGTCTCTATGAACATGGAGCTTGACTGGTGGCCTGCAAGCCCCAGTGAGCCTCCTATTCGTGTCCCACACAGGGCTGGGGTTCCAGATGTGCAGTCAGCCATAGCCAGCTTTTTATGTGGCTTCTAGGGATTTGAACTCAGGTCCTCATGATTGTACAGCAAGCACTCATACCTACTGAGCCATCCCATCAGCCCTGTTTAACATCCGAGGGCCTGCCAAGCTGTGTCTGCTGTGACCGGCGCTGGTGAGTGGCTTTGCTCTGTGAAAGCCTCCCCTATCATCCCTCGCCAACCCCAGGACACAGTTCTTTGAAATGCCAGTACAGCTCTGTGGCACACATGCTACCTCACTTCCGTTAGTACAGGGTTGTGTGGGCAGGCACCCAGGATGGGTATGGCAATCTTTCCCTGGCTCCTAGGGAGCTCGGGAGGTCAAGAGGAGTACCGTTTAGTTCTCTATAGCCCTGTAAAGATGGACCTTCCATGGTGCTGAAGCACAGACGTGGGAGACAGAATACACCTGCTCTCAGGCCAGCAAAGCCTGGCTTCCCAGCCAGCCCACATGCCACCTGCCTCATGCTTACTTGATGCTGTTGAAATGCCTACTGTTTTGGACAAAGGGCCCCATTGTCACCCTGCACCAGGCCTCTCAAACTTGCCATCAGGCTTTGGTATCCCCAAGGTCCCTCCATGGCACACCTAGAAGTCTTCACCCACAGACCTCTGGGGTTGACCACACAGGTTAAAGGCCATTTGTTCTATGGACTTCTGGAGCTGGTTATAGTGCTGGTGCTATGGGCAGGAGTGTGCTGAGGAGTCAGGCGCCTGGCTGCTGAGGGGTGCATCCAGCTCGTGAAATTATTGAGCTGCTAAATCTAAGGCACCGTGTGCCCACTGTGGGGGAGGGGCAGCTCTGGCCACACTGTCCTCTCTCAGCCAGAACTGAGGACATTCACCAGGCTCCAGCTCTCTCTCACAGTTCCTTCCTTCAGGTTCTTTGACTAGAGCATCTGTCTTATACTACATCTATACAATGCTGTCAGCTCCCCGGGAATGTCACCCACCCCAGGGCAGCTGCTCTACATGTGCTACTGACATCCACAGTTGTGACCCTTGTCACCCTCCTTGCTGGGCCAAGATGTAAATTTGCCCCTCATCTGAATCCAGAAGGTTCTGACACTCCATCTCACTGAAGGACCCCAAGGCAGAGACTAGAACTTCCTTCCTGAGGGTCACACAACTAGACACTCAGCTGGAAGGCCCTTCCTGAGGACCTAGATTATCCATCCAACTGCAAGGAACCATCCAGAAGCCACACTGGTGCACATGTTCTTCCACAGCTGAGTGCAGGTAGGCAGTGAGAGAGAGAGAGCCCGTGCCAGCTTCATGCCCTGTGCTAGCCAGCTGGTACCTCCCCATGAGATGCAGCACCACATCCCTCACAGAGCACCAGATGAGAGACGTGCATGCACACATTCACGGCAGGGTGCACAGGCGGACATGCCACAGTGTGTGCATACATATGAACACACGTGCATGGTGACACACATGTTCTCGGGGCATACATGTATAGACACATACCTGCAATGAATGTGTGCTGACATCACTTACAACTGCACGTGTGTCCAGGTGTGTTTACTGCATTTTCACACCTGCAATGAGTGTGTGCATGATATCAATTATATCTGCATGTGCGCTTATACCTACATGCATTTGTGTGCTTATACACAGTGCAGCTACACATATGTTCACATGCTTGGTGCTTACATCTGCATGTGTGTGCACATGGTTCACACCTGTACACGTGTATGCATCTCCTTTATACCTACACACATGAGCACGTGTGTGCACTTCTGAAGCTTAAAGCCTGCTTTGCTCAGGCTCACCGTGTCTGCCCAGCAGTCAGGTGGATACACGACTCCCGTACTATTTGGGGCTGAGCTGTCCTTGAGTTCTGGCACAGATACAAAGCCCTGGTGACGACCTGACCCAGTTCTCATTCCTGAAGCTCTGGCTTCCCTCGTGAACAGTCCTAGAAGGAGTCTGAGTGCCGGGGTGACTGCCTCATTTGTCATCGAAACGGGGCCGCTTCCAAGAGCAAAGGAGAGCAGCGGAGCTGCGGCCGCTGAGGGAATCGGCTGACCCACTTTCGCTGAGGTTCCCTGGCCTGATGCAGGCAGCACTCCCCCTCCAGGCAGAGAAGGCAGCTAGTCACTTACTCGCCTACCCTCTACTGTCCAACAGAGGCTGCTGTATGCTTGGAGCTGGATTCCAGGCAGATGTCTGTCACTGGGTGACATTCAGGGAAGGGCCACATTTCCCTGTCAACCTGAACCTGCTGAGGAGGCTGGTAGTCTGCTGATGAATGGCTATCACTTAGGAAGGCCCTGTAAGGGAGGTGTGGAGATACAGGGGTGTGTGTCCTCCACCTTTGAGTGATCATGAGAGCATGATACACAGCCTATCCCTGAGGGTACCATGGAGGCAGGGAAGGAAGGGAGACCTGCCTCCCACAGAGGGGCTCAAGCCAACATGAATACTCGGGGCTTCCTTCCACTCATCTGGCTGGCCAGGTCTGCCCAGAGCTATCATGCAGATCCCTCCTGGAATGGTGACAGCCCAGCCTCTGTGCCTGTAATATGCCCCACCCACAGCCACCTGCAGAAAGGGCTCTTCTAAGTGGGCTTGTAAAACAAATCAGGAACAGAACCTGGGGCTGGGCAGCCCTAAAAAGCCAGCCTTGACCACCCATCCTCAGTGAGCCAATTAGAAGATCCAAATTAATAGTGAAAAGCAGGAAAGGAGATTTATTCCATGTGAGCTATGCTGGGGAGAGGGACAGAGAGATGCAAGGAACCCCCTAATGCATCTCCGGGATCCTGACGTGATGCTTAGGTTTAAAGAAAAGCCAGGGCATGTGCATAACTGACAGTTGCCGAGGTGTGGCTCCCCCCTCATCATCTCAGCCTCGAGTCTTTCCCATAAGGTGCTCTGAACTGTAAACCTCTCTGGGGAGCCCACACTGCTCCCCCATGGTACCAGACTTCAGCCTTCTCATTCCAGCATGACATTCCTGAGAGAAATTCCAATTTCTTGGGGGTCCGTTGTCTCAACAGTCTGGTAGTCAAAGGAGCACAAATATCTCTTTAGAATATCTTCATTCCTGCCAGGCAGGCCAAGGTTGCGAGCTGAGCAACCTAGACAGCTTGTCTTCTCTGCACCTCCACCCCACCTGCCCCAGGCAGACATTGCCCCCTCCTCAGGCTTTGGTGAAACTGCAGATGGTCCTCATGAAGCGCCAGGCATCTCCTCATGAAACAGGGGACTTGAGTCCCTCTAAGCATTCACTTGGGCTACCCACAGTCACCTCACCGTGAAGCTGTGCTGTATAGGTAGGAACACTTGAGGTGTAACCAGCCCAGGCCCCCCAGAACTAGGCTGTGGGCAGTTCAGTATATGCCGTCTTCCTCAGACCAGGCCATGCCAGCAGTGACCTGGAGGCCACCGGCTCCTCCCTCATGCCTGCCCTTCTTGGTGGAGAGCTCTGCTCCCCATCCCATGAGTTGGTCAGTGTTGCTATCCTGACCCACCCAGTGCCAGAGAAGCCTCCCTTGGGGCCCATAGCCATTCACTCTCACACCCTACAATGTGCGCTTGCAGAAACTGTCTCTGTGCCTACGGCCTATGACAGATGAGTCCAGGAAGGCCAAGAGACAAGCAGGAATGGAGCACAAATGGCTGCTGCCCATCAGCTGCTGGAAGCCCTGGAAGAAGAGATGGGGTAGCAGACAGGCAGCATGCAGCAACGCACTGGGCGTCGGCCCCCTCAAACTCTAGAAACCCAAGAGGGAACCCTGGTTTGTCCCTGCAGCCCCTGCCACTGCCCCCTCCCCACCTTGCCTTTGTCCTTTTCCACACTCCTCGCTGCCCCTGGTCCCCACAGCTCCTGTTTGTTGCTCCTGTAAGTGAGGCCTGCTGATAAACCAGCTCACAAATGGTCACTGTCTCTTTCTACCGTATGGGTCCCAGGGATAGAACTCCAATGGTCAAGCTCGGAGGCCAGCACCTTTACCAGCCGAGCCATCTCGCTGGCCCCCTGTTGAAAACTACCTCTCTTGCTTTGAGAGAAACAAAATTAGGGTTCAGGCTGCAGATTAAGATCCCAAACAAGGGCTGGAGGGACAGCCACTCACAGCCTGGCTCCTGAGGTTCAAAGGCCCCATCTATCTGGATAAGGAGCAAAGTATCGGGATACCCCATGCCTCTCTGCAGCCCAGCCTCAGAGCATTGAGTGCTGATGTGCTGTTCCAGGTGGAAATTCCCTTCCCCTTGGATTGCCCTGGCTAACTCCTCCCAGCTCAGCAGAGATGGAAAGGGGAAAGATGAAGGTCCCTCTCCTCCCTGCAGGCTCGGCACCCACCCCCCCAGCTCTCCCAGCCTCCTTCATGGCATGAGGCCTTCCTTGGTTTTTGTGGCTTCTTTGGGCCACTCTTCTTTTGTCTCTCAGGAGGTATTGGGTCTTTATCTGCCTTGATCATGGCCTCGCACTCATAGCCTCAGAGTCCTGCATGGTATCCAGGCTCCGTAAGCATCCATCCTGTATGTGAGCTGGGACTCACATCTGTACACCATACACCATCAGCTTTGTGCTGCCCCTGCTGACTCTGGAAACAGTTCAGACCCCATATCAGGCTCCTGTCACTCAGCACCTCGTCTTCTGAGCCCCTTCATGCCAGAGTGGGTGTGAGATTTCTTTCTCCCAAGGCCAAGGTGCCTTCCTCTATGCATGTCTGGGGATCACCTGCCTGGCAGCATATGTAAGAGGATTTAGATTTCCTGGCTTTAATACTTTGGGGTTCATAATTTTCTGGGAATAGAATTATCATGTTAAACTTTTTGAGAAATGGTAAAAACTTCTCCACTCTAGAATATTGTGTGTTTGCATATGTGTGTGTATACATGTTGGAGAGTGAACATGAGTATGTGAGAGTGTGCATATGTTGGGACAACTGGTCAACTTCAGGTGTTCTTCCTTAGGACATGTTGTACTTTGTTGTCTGAGACAGGGTCTCTCTCTGGCCTAAAACTCATCATGTAGGCTAGGCCCAGTGAGCCCCAGGCATACACCTGTTTCCTCCTCTCTGGGTCTGGAATTAAAAGTTCATTATGTAGCCCAGGCTGGCCTAGAATTTGCTATGCAAGACCGGACTGGCCTCTGCCTGCATTTGCTTCCTGAGTTCTGGGATTAAAGGCATGTGACACTATGCCCAGAAGCCCTTTTAAAAATAGTGTATTTATTTATTTTTACATGTATGTGTGTGTCTTTATGGTTTTGTATATATCACAGGCACACAAGAGCCTGAAGAAGCCAGAGAGGGCATCAGAGAACTGTAGTTGCAGTTGAGCTTCCTTGTGGGTGCTGGGAACTGAACCCAGGTCCTCTGGAAGAGCAAGCAGTGCTTTTAACCACTGATCCATTTCTCCAGTCACATGCTGGCCTTTTTCATATGGGTTCTGGGACTTGAAATCAGGTCCTCATGCTTATGCAGCAAACACATTAACAAATGAACCATCTCCCCAGCCCCATGCTCTGGAATCTTCCTGCAGCGGGAACTACCTATGGCTGTTGTCTCCTGGGCAGAGCTTGCAAGCCTGGCCCGGCATTTGTTTTCCCATCCATGGCATAAAGGCAGAGCCATATCTGTCTACGTGTCCTCATATGTACACTCTCCAGAACAGGACCACCTGGCACCATCCTGTGTCCCCACCTGGCACACAGTAGGCCCACTTCAGACTCCTGCCATGGAAACCCAAAGAATGACAGTGTGTCTTGGAGACAGCTAGTTATTTTCTAAGGAACGTGACACAGATTTAGAATTCAGTGTGGCTAAGAATCAGCCAGCTTCTGCCACTGAAAACTCGCTTGTCGTTTTGTCTGCCAAGAATTCCAGAAGCTTCTCCAAGTGATCACTGATGGGAGCAGAAGCATTGCCACTAAAATTAGGTGATGAGATGGTTGTTATGAAACACCAAAGAGATCGACAGGTACATTTAGTTAGTGGGGAACACTCCTCCTCCATGACAACTGCACTGTGGCCAGAGCTGTGTCCCTGGCTTGGGTTTGGTTGGCCCAGCATAGGGTTGCTTCAAGTGGAAACGATTTGGGAAAATATGCTTTAGACCTCAAGATGCTTTCAAGCTGATGTAAGACCAAGTCTCCCTCTCAACAC
This sequence comes from Peromyscus nudipes, assembly GCA_902168325.1. Taxonomy (NCBI): domain Eukaryota; kingdom Metazoa; phylum Chordata; class Mammalia; order Rodentia; family Cricetidae; genus Peromyscus; species Peromyscus nudipes. Next base: position 20,332 of record CABHPH010137369.1, read on the forward strand.
AGGCCTGCTCCTCTCCTCTGCCCTGCCCTTTCCCCTCTGCTAGGATACCTGTGACATGCTGCTGGGATATCCACAATGCCCATGCCACTTTGGACTCACTTTACTCACAGCAGAAAAGCACTGAGGAGCCATGGCTTGAACGAAATAGGGTTTATCTCTCTGCTCTGTTCCAGAAGACAAAAGAAGGCAGCCTAGTGCTGGAGCAGAAATGCTAAACTTACTTAGAGGGACTAGTTTCTTCATTTCTTGCTGTTCTGAAGTCCTTAATAAGTTGCCCCATGGTTCAAGTTGGCTGCATAGATTCCAGCCATCATGTTTACATTGTGGTAAAGGAAGAAGAAAGGACCAAAAAAAATGAGCCATCTTAAGGACGTGTGTATGTCTAGCTGTGGGTTTTCAGCCATAGCGGGATGCCATAAGGGGCTTTGAGCTGCAGCTGGAGGGTGAATGGAGAGCAGATATTAGAGAAGGCTTTTGGTACCCCTGTCCAATCCCTTCTTCCCATTTCCTTGGTGTCCTCTCCAGCCATATCTTGTCCTTCTCTCACAGTCCAGAGCAGGTCAGGACATTTGGAGCAAAATGTCACTATGTGAGAAAGCAGTGTGGTGCTTCATGTGAGAACACAACTGACTTCACACCAGGGAAGACTCAAGATGGAGCTGATGCAGGGACTCACCCGGGGTGAGCAGGTGCCTGCTAGGGTCAGATGGCTACCTGGGGTCCACAGCACGGGTTCAGATGCCTGCACTTGCCTCAGTGGGACCCTGCCTGTCAGAGCCCACTTCTGCATTAGTAGGGCCTCCTACTTACAACCAGCATCCCACCCAGGCTACAGAGGAAGTAAATGGTTTTCCGACTCAGATCAATAGCCTCCGGCATGGCTAGATCCAGGTGCTCAGCTGCATTCTCTGTGCACTTCACCTGTCTGCGTTTCTTGGTGTGAACTCCTTAGGCTGGCCTCCTCTAAGCCACATGGAAGTGACCAGTAGTGGCATCAGGCTGGTGAGTGACTGTTCTGGCAATTCTGGCAGTTGTGTGTGGCATAGAGCATCCTCGGTTACCTCGAGAAACAAGCACATGATTGGGTGTCATTGGATGATGACTCATCTGCCTAACCTCGACTCACTTGGTCCAACTGGCCAAGAGAGAAGGTGGGGCTGGCAGTGGTGCTTCAGGGAGAAGGGTATCTCCTGCAGAAAGTGGCAAATGGACTCTGGCAAGCCAAACTCATACTCCTTCTCCACCTACCCTTGCTTCTCCCAGTCCCTGCCTTGACCCTACTCCTCCGTAGCAAGGCAGAGCTGTCTCAGTCTTGGCTTCCAGATGCCCCATTCAGTGGTTTGCCTTGTCATTTGCCACTCTTTACCCTTGGTGCCTGAGACCACCTAAGGAATGGAACTATGTATAATCCCCATTGTGAGGTGTCAGCACATGACTGCAAGGAACATGGCATGGGCACTTTCTGAGGAAGTCACATGACCCACTGGGATGACTGGAATGAAGATAGGAAGGGAGGGGCAAAGATGTGGGGAGATTGACGAGTGAGTGGGTGAGAGTAGGTAGGTGGGTAGATGGACATGTGGTAGGCAGCTGGACACATGGATGGACAGGTGGAAGGAAGAGAGAGGGAGAGGGAGAAAGGGAGAGAAAGAGGGAGATGGGGGGAGGGACAGGTGAATGGATAGATTGATTTGTGGATGGATAAGTGAGTGGTAGACAGGTAGGTGGATGGGGAACCTAATAGGCCTCTCATTGGTTGCCAAGACAGGAAGAGTTGCTGCGTCCTGCAGCCCTGATACAACACCAGCAGTTTAGTGTAATGACGTTTTCTATCAGTGCTAACATGCATGCTTTCACCCTACTGCAAAGTAGCAGGGAAGGAGATGGGGCGAACTGAGTGGCTGATGGGAAGGCTCCAGGCAGCCACAGGGTTGTGTGATGGCGGTGGACTTTGAGCGTATCTTCTGGCCACCAGCTATGACTTTGGAATAACATGCCCTGCCTCCTGTATCCATTATGAGCATCTCAAATAAGGTCACCACCTGTTCATGCCTCTACCCCTCCTCTTCCTTCTCCCCACTCCTCTTCTTTCTCCTGCTTCCCTTCCCCCTCCAAACATTTTGAGAGTTCATAGCTGCTGGGGATGGCAGATGTCTTTGGTCCCTGATGAGATTTACTGTGTCCCCTGGATATTCATGTGTAGAAAACTGAACCCTGAGGTAACATGTCTGTGGCATTTGGATACAGAGCCTTGCAGGGTACTGAAGTCAGATGAGGTCACAAGGATGTGGCCTTGTGGTGGCTTTTGAAGAGAACCTGGAATATTTACTCTGTCCCCATGTGGTGCCCTTGACTGTGTGATGACCTGGCAGGAGACCCTTACCAGGTGCCACCTAGATGCCAAGTCACTTTCCCAGACTTTCAACCACCAGAACTAAGATCCACACAAACCTCTGTGCTTTATAAACTCCCCGGGCTCAGGTATTGGCCATAGCAATAGAAAGTAGACTTGAATGCTTCCCTTCCTTCTCTCTTGGGGAGTGTGATACCTGTTCTGAGGAATGCACAGCCCCTGCTACCCAGATGTCAGATACTAAGAAATTGGACCTGTTAACTGTTTTGGAGCCCATGTGCCTGGGGCTGAGACCATGTTTCCCCTTGCCGGATCCCACAGTGGCTGGGTTTAGGTGAAGAAGCACCCCTCTACCCAGACACCATCTCTGAACCCTGCCCCACAATACTTAGTGCCAGCACCTGGCATGGAAGGTCCACAGTCTGGAACTCACTGCCATCCAGGAGCCCCATTAATCACACAGACACAAAGCAGATCTCTCCTAGCCACCGCTCCTTGTTTTCTTGGCACTCGGCTTCCCCAAGGTTCCCTGCATCTGATGATTTATATTCTGATCAAAATGATGCTTGGAGACCTCAGGAAGGATGCTAACAGGGCTTGGTGGATGCAGTTGTGACTCTTGAGGAGTGTTCCAGATGTAGGAACTCAGAACTACAGCCCCTGGGGCCCACCTAGTTGGGGGACCCAGACCCAGATAGAGGCTTCCCTGGGCTTCATGAGGCCAAGAGCCACTTGGGAAGGTGGACCATGATAGATACGCTTGAAGGCCCACTTAAAGAGGCTCTGATGGCAATGCCCAGCTACCCAGCACACACAGTATCCAGACTCTAGCTTTCTGTTCAGGCTGTGGGCCTAGTGCTGTGGGCCCAGCTAGGCAGGGAGTGGTGCTGATGTCCCCACAGTGTACAGACTGCCTCCATCAAGAACCCAAGTGTAGAGGATCTACCATCTGCCCACATGGAGAGGAATAGCCTCTCAGCCAGCTGCAGTGACAAAGACCATAGAGATCAGTGTGGCGGAAGCATACTGCTCCCCTCTCTGGAGACTGGATGCAGATCAGGGCCTGGGCCTGGGGAGGGCTCACTCCCTGGATCCCAGATGGCCATCTACTCTCCATGTCCTCATATGGCCTGTCCTAGTCACTGTTCTATGGCTGTGAAGAGACACCATGACCAAGGCAACTCTTACAAACGAAAGCATTTAATTTGGGGCTTGCTTATAGTTTTACAGGTTTACTCCATCATCATCATCATGACAGGAAGCATGGCAGGCATGGTGCTGGAGAAGTAGTTGAGAGCTACATCCTGATCTGTAGGCAATGACAGACACTTCTGGGCTTGGCATGGGCTTTTGGACCCCCCCCCCAAAGTGACATACTTCCTCCATCAAGGGCATAACTTCTAATCCTTCTCAAATAGTGCCACTCCCTGGTGACTAAGCATTCAAATATATGAACCGACAGGGGCCATTCTTATTCAAGCTACCACATGGCCAAAAGGTGTTCTGTTGCATGGAAGGAAAGTACCTAACCATGGAGAACACAGCCTTAGCCATATATTTACTTAAACTTAGAGTGTGTGTGTGTGTGTGTGTGTGTGTGTGTGTGTGTGTGTGTATGTGTGTGTGCATGTGTGTGTATGTGTGTGTGCATGTGTGTGTGCATGTGTGTGTGTGCATGTGTATATGCATGTGTGTGTATGTGTGTGTGTGCATGTGTGTGTGTGTTTATGTACACCCATACAGATATACACATGAAGGTCAGAGGTCAACTTCAGGTATCGTTTTCCTCAAGAGCCTTCTACCTTTTCTATGAGTCATGAACTCACTGTGTAACCCAGGCCATTTCAAACTTGAGCTCTCCCAGCCTCAACCTCCCAAGTGCTGGGATGCAGGCAGCACCTTTCCTGGCTGGTGCTGTTTTTCATAGACGTTTCTTTCTCATGAAGTACCCGCCTTCATGTTCTGTCTAACCCCAGTCTCCTCCCAAAGGCCAGCCCACAAGGTCCAGGCTTCAGTGCTTGAAGGCAGGGGCACAGTTCAGGCCATACCTGGTAGCTTCATAGAATCCTCACAAAGACCTAACTCCCTCCCCTGTTGCCGCCTCTCCTACCTGACACTTCAGCATGCAAACTGCACCTCTGCCCCACACTTTGGATCCTGTTCACTCACCCTCCAGGGCCTGCTGGGTTCCCTCCCAGCTGCAGGCCATGAGCACCTTATAGCCAGAAGTCCCCCAGACCGTGGCCACCTCTGTCCATCTCTGAGACAGATGCGCAGTGCTCTAGAGAATGAGTCTCTGGTCTCTCTACATGCCATGTCTGCTCTCCGTACTGATTCCCTATGAGGATTCATTGAGTCTTCTTGAGAACCTGTTGTGAGCTGAGAGACATATTATCACCCCACCCCCAGACCCTGCAGCTATTGCCTTATTAGGAAAAAGAGGGCCAGGCATGGTTGCACACACCTGTAATCTAGTCCTTGGAGACCAAGGAGGCAGGAACCCAAGTTAGAAGCCAGCCTTGACTACATAGCAAGTTCCTGTCTCAAAAGGGGGGTGGGGAGTGTAGTAGTACTTTCTCATCGGAACTTCCAGCTCACAAATAATGACACGGAGACCTATGATTAATTATGAATGTTCGGCCTTAGCTTAGGCTTGTTCCTAACTAGTTCTTATAACTTAAATTAACCCATATTTTTTAATCTAGGTTCTGGTGCATAATTGGTTACCTCATCTCTGTACTGCTCATCCTGATTCCTCCATGTCTGGCTGGCGACTCTGCCTTTCTTCTTCCCAGAGTTCTCTCTTTGCCCTGAAGTCCTGCTATACCTCCTGCCTAGCTATTTGCTGTTTTATTACACCAATCACAGCAGTACATCTTCATACAGTGTACCAATATCTCACAACAAGTGGGGGTGCTGAGGAGGACGGCCAGCATGTGCAAGGCCCCGGATTCCATCCCTAAGGCCACAAAAGGCAGGTGTTGTTGCAGATCTAACTGGTGTTCCTAAGACCCAATAGCAGGTACCTTTGTAAGAGAAGGCAGTATGGCCAGTAAGGTGGGTCATGAGGAAGACACCTGCCACTAAACCTGATGACCTAAGTTCAGTCCTGTGAACCCATATGGTAGGAGAGAACTGACTCCCACAAGTTGTCCTCTGGCCTCCTCATGTGAGCTGTGGCCCATACAGTCACATATACAATGCATAAATTAAAATGTAATTTTTAAAAATTTTTTAAAAGAAATAAAAACTCGGTGTAATAGATATGTGTACAGCCAGCTACTTGGAAGCCAAGAGATTGCTGGGAAAGCCCATAGGAGCTGGAGCTGCCTATACGAAGACCCTATGTCAAGGGGGAGAGAGAGAGAAGAGGGCAAACAAAGACACAGAGGCACGTGAGGATGGAGGCAGAGACACGAAGCTCACAACATGATGGAGGCAGAGACTAGAATGTCTGGACACCAGCCAGGAGACAGCAAGGGCTGTTGGCAGCCACCAGAAGCTGGAGCAAGGCTGGAGCAGACTCTCATTAGGGCTTGTGGGAGGGGCTGGCCTGGCCGTGCCTGAGTTTGATGTCTAGCCTCTGGGATGTGAGATACTAAATGTCTACCCTGTGAGGCACCCTATATGTGACAATCTACTTCCATGATTATAGGAAAGCTATTCAAGCCACTGAGGTCACAGGAGTCCCCCCAACACTGACCATACATCTCCAGGTTCTCTGAGGGACCCAGGGGACTCAGTGTAGAGTTGTATTGTTGTCTGAGATTGGTCACAGTGACACAGGTAGGACACCATCATGCCAAGAATAGGTAGATGCTGCAGGATTCCCCACACAGCTCTGAAAATCGACCTACAACCAGGACACAGCACGTGCTGCCCTGGAAAGATCAGCCCTGTAGGAACCGCATCTCCCAGGGAAACCCACAGGATCCTCAGCTGTCAGGGCTGTGGTTTCTATATCAGCACAGTCAACAGCTTAGACTCCAGGAAGCAAAGTGAGGGCTCCATCCCTGTGGTCTCCAGTGTTAGAGCAGAGCCCATGGGGGCTGCTGCAGCAGGGCCAGGCACCAGCTGCTCAGCAGAGGGAACCTATTAGCTCCCCAAACCCTCCTCTGGGTGGCAGCCTTGGGAATGTGGGATCTCTGCTCTATAGTCTGAGTGACTAGAACAACAACCACAGTCGGTGTGCTATGCTCCTGCTCTCCTGTAGCCATTTTAAGAGATGGGTAGGACAGGAGCCACTCAAGCCATGAGGGCAGGGCAGGAACATGCACACTCTACAAGAGGGCTCCCTCCCCATCTCACTACCACAGCATCTGCTTCCATGTTACACCATAATTGGTTGGCACCTGGTCATGTTGGCCCCATGGAGCCCACTGAGACCCAGAGACAAGGACCAGTTGAAGGCATCCAGGCTCCTACTGGCCTGCTTGGCTGGAGGTAGGATTTGAGTGGAACAGTGACCTCACTGCATTTTCTGGGAAGGATGACCAAGGCTCTGTGTGCATGCAACAGGCATTCCCACCACTCACTCCCTGGACCACCTCTATGCACTCTAGGGCTCCAGGATGGGCGTTTTCGGAGTTGCCCATGATTCCTCTTAACCCCACATTGTCCACATGTCACCAAAGGATTTTCAAGGCTCAGGGAGGCCAAATGGCCACTCACTCATTTTCCAATGATCTTTGTAACTAAAATCTGGACATCTAGGGAGGCAGCTCCCCTCAGCCCCGGGAGGGAAGAAAGATGCCTATCCTCAGGCAGGAAGGCTCCCAGCCTTGCCCGCTGCACTGGCTTCTGGGAAGACTGAGGCTATGTCGTATGTTACTTTCACACTGGGGCTGCAGTCAACCCTGATAGCCAGAATTCATCTCCATGTGTCCATGGTGGTAAAGCTCAGAGAGACTGAGTGCCTTCCCAAGGCTGCACAGACACCCCTGCCGCCCTAAGGAGACAACCAAACTTTAATCCCTGTCCTTAGGGAGCCTGCTCCCTACTACATGTCCCCCTTCTCACCACTAGATGGCAGCCTCTGGGTGCAGAAACCAAAGAGACCGTGACCAGCCTGACTTCGGAGGAGAGTTAGGGACCAGTTTATGCTAAGAATCCAAGTGGGAAGACATTTAGGGGAGAAGCACCTAGCCTTGTCAGCTACATCCAGGCCTGTGATCATGCTGCTGCCTCTACAGACCCAGGCTGGGCTGGGAATATACCAGAAGGGACCTTGGCTTTGTTTTGGGTTTCCCTGTGTGTCAGAGATGCTGAAGAATGGGTAGTCTGCAGGCAGTGAGGACAGAGGGATCAGCAGGGACACCTAGCTACCTTTGTACCACAGAAAGAAAACTGCCAGGGATTTCATCTTTTCTGGAAGCTTCTGCAATATGGGACAAGTGTGTGTCTACACAACCTCTGCCAGCCAGCATCCTCTCTGGAGCAGCCCAGCCTGGGCCTTCGCAGTGAGAAGGATCAGCCAACCTGAATGGGTAGCTAGACTCCTGTACTCAGATTCAAAACCATCCTCAACCTCAACCAGCATATGGCTTCACACATGGCACGTGTCCTCTTGGTGTCTTGGTGTCCACACACACATAACTACCAGGTTTACTCATTAGCATCAACTGAGCAGGCAGGAGAGGTCACCAGTGCCTCCACACTGGCTTGTGGGTAGTGGCTATCGTTTGGAGTGATTGAGTTTTGTTTTTGTGTGCCATTGAACTTGGTGTTTATAAATAGGGTGTGTACAGGGCATTTCAAAAGATGGTTGTTCCCTGGCATCCCCAGGGAACCAAATCCACAGACGCCCAAGTCTCCTATGGGAAATGGCCTACTGCTTGTATATATGCTGCACAGCCTTCCCATACATCGTGAGTCAGCTCTCCATAGTGTGTATTGGTTGTATTGGTATGTGTGGGGGGTGGGGGTATGCAGGCCAATGTGCACATAGAGGTATCAGCGTTAGGTATTTTTTCTTAATCCCTCTCACTGAGCCTGGACTCACTGATTCCACTAGACTGGCTGGCCAGCAAGCCTCCTAGATCCACCTGTCTCTTCTTCCGGGGCTAGGACTCTAGGCAGGTGCCACTATGTCTGGCTTTTTGTATGGATGATGGGGATATGAATTTAGGTCCTAATGCTTGTGTAGCATGCATGTTACCCCAGCCCTGCACCGTGTCATTCAGGGAAGATTTATAGCAAAAAATAGTCTCTTTGTTCAGTTTGTCCACAGCATTTTGTTCAATATTTTCCATATGTAGCTGGTTGAATCAGTGGATGAAAAACCTATGAGCACCCAAGGATGGCTGCACTTAAAATGTGTCACTGCTGTTACCGATGATGATGATGATGGTGGTGGTGGTGGTGGTGGTGGTGATGATGATGGTGATGGTGATGATGATGATGATGATGATGATGATGATGATGATGATTTATCTTATTAGCTCACCCTCATAGTCACTATCACTCTGGGATTAGTAGTGTGTCCTTGGGGACCCAAATGTCCCCATAGTCAGTGTCCATCCACATCCAAGAATACGTTCATTCTCAAGGTACACATTGGTACTGCCAGCCCCAGAAGCTGAAATCTGTAGACATCAGGTTGTGTCTTGGAGGTCCCACTGGCTGGACACCTGGATCTTACCTCCACTGCTGTTCAGATCATCACTGGCCTGGGGATTCAAAACCTATGCTTTTGCCTGCAGAACCTGGGTCCTGCTCTGGCTCTACATGACCTCAGCAGGAGGTCTGGGACCAGGCACACCACTGTGGATGCCAAGGATTTCCCCAAGCATGTGTTCTGTGACCCTGGGTAGAATCTCATTTTCCTTTACTTGTTTATAAAGTAGTTTATATCCATTGGACTTTCAAAATAGACAAGCCTCAACTAATGAATTCCTTTTTGATTTTATGGATGACGTGGAGGCAATAGGCACTCAGTAGACACAGTATTCTGAATTGTAAGTCCTGAGCTGGTGACATGGGGAAAATATGAACTTCTGCAATTCTGGGCAGGGTAGTGAATGCAGCTCCCAGTGAGTCCATGGTTGCAGAGGCACCACCAACCCTGCAGTGTGCTATATGACTTTGATGGGAGGAGGTGCCAGAAGTCAGACGTGCTCTGTGTACTTTCAACCTAAGAAATTTCAACTTAAAATAGGTTGGTTGGGACGTGAAGCTGCTGGGCTGTTATGTGCCATCTGCATTGAACCAACCTAGCATCCCTGGGATAAACTGTACTTGACCATGACACATCACCCCCTTTCTGTATGGCTGGATTTCAAAATCCTAGGATTTTGGTGAGAATCTTTGTATTTAGTTTCATAAAAGTTACAGCATAATTTTTTTCTTTCCTGTTTTTGAGAGAGGCTCGTGCCATGTAGCCCAGGCTAGCCTCAGAGTTGCAAACCTCCTGGCTTAGCCTCTCACAGTCTACTTTTCTCATGTTTTTGTCTGCCTTGCTATCAAAGTAGTACCACGTGTTGTTACTTTTCCCATTGCTGTGACTAAATACCTGACAAGGAGTAACTTAAAGGAGGACAGATTTATTTTGGCTCACAGTTCAGGGGACACAGTCCATCAGGGCTGAAAAGGCATGGGATGTTTGGCAGAATCCACCAGTAAGCATGCAGCTGAAGAAGCCTTTTTGGATGGTTCTTAAACAGGACCTTCACTACCATGGGGGAAGCATAAGACACTTTGTGCTATCTATTTCTTCAGGGGGGGAGTTTTAAATGTCTGTACCTTTCACAGATTCAGTCTGTACAACTGAAATGATCAAGTTCATCCAAGCAGAGTTGCTTGTAGTATACTCTGTCTTTTAAATTTTTATTTTTCTAGATTTAGTTGTTTTTGTGTATATATGCATGTGGAGGTCAGAGGACAACTTGTAGGAGTTGGTTCCCACCTTCCACCACATGGTTCCCAGGTATTGTGCTCAGGTGTCAAGCTTGGCAGCAAGCACTGTTACCCACTGAGGCATCTCACCAGCTGGTCACCTTGTACTTTGTTCTTTATCTTTTCTGAGTTATTTTTTGTTTATTATTGTTATATGTATATGCATGTATGGTGGTCAGAGGGCAACTTTGTGGAAATCTATTCTCTCCCCCACCCTTACCTGGTTCTAGCAATTGAACTCAGGCCTTCAGGCTAGGATCATCAGACAGCAAGGAGTTACTCCAAGGTTATGCCCAGGATGGTCCGTCACCTCTTCATTTTATTCTGAGACAGCCTGATGATGAGAGATTTAAATGTGTTCTGAGAAAACTAGGCACCCAGATACTCTTGAGTTCCTCTTTAATCCCATCATGTGTGTCCCTTCCTGGCTCTACTAGCAGTCTCTAGGGGCATCAGAGACCATGAGGCATCTACACAGGCTGTGGGAAGGAGCGTCACCTTGGCAGGCATGTGGCTGCCTGCTCTTGACCTGCCCACTCTAGCTAAAAGGACATTGTTCTACTTTCAATTCTATTACTGTGATCAAATATCCTGAACTCCCCACCCTCCCAAAAAAACCTTGAGGAGGAAAGAGTTTGTTTGACTTACAGTCCCAGGTCATCATTGTGGGGAAGTCAAGGCAGGAATTCAAGCAACCAGTTGCATCATGTCCACAGTCAAAAGCAGAGAAAATAAGTGAATCCTTGCTTGCTTCTGTAAACTAGCTTTCTCTGCTCTTATACAGTTCTGGAAGCCTCTGCTTAGGGAATGGTGCTGCCCACACTAGTCTGGTTTAATTAACAATCAAGACAATCCCCCACAGACATGCCTGAAGGTTAATCTGATCGAGGCAATCCCTCAATGAGACTTTTCTCTCAGGTGATTCTCTGTTGTGTCCAGTTGACAGAGATAACCAGCTCAGACCCCATGTCCACAGAGTCTCACTCCTGGAGTTTTGCTGTGCTGGTGACCTTACCATTGTAGCATCTCATGGGGGGTGTATGCATTGTGAACATACCACTATCTAGCTACTTTGTTCTTCTCTGTGTTTCTCATTTTTCTAACCAAGAGGTGGAGTGGATGGGTAAGATGACACCAGGCTACTTCCACTCAGATCTGCACAGTGGTCCCGCCTCCTCCCCCTTCCCATTCTACATCTGCCTCATATGGTATTGGCATCTACTGTGCTGGGCATGGTGCTGGGTGACCAAAATAGACAGGTGGTGAGCAATACTGGGGTGCATGCAGCAATGGGGCTGTGTGTCTGAGATCCACCTCAGGCTAGAGGCGTGTTGGGAAGAGTAAAAAGGTTGTCAGAGCAAATTCAGATATGGACTCTTTTTGGGAAGAGGAGACCCATGGAGAGGCATGCAGGGGCAAGGGTGGGTTCCTTCTAAGCTCTGGAGTCATGCCCCAACTCTGGGGTCATGGCTGTTTGCTCTTGGCTGTCTTGACAGTGGTACTCAAGGAAGTCCTGAAAAGAATTTGGCACGTGCCCTGGTAACTTAGCCTGTGTCTGTGGTCATCACCACTCCCAGGCTTCGAAGTTATGTTTCATGGAGCCTGGTGTTCTGCTCTGAGTTGGTGTGATCGTTGCTGTGTTTCACGGAGAAGCACTGTGGGAATCAGCTGTGCAGGCAGCCAGTTAGGAGGCCAAGCCATCCTGAAAGCATCCTGCAGCTGTCTCCTCTCTCACTGTGGCTTACTGCCCAGGGCCAGCAGAAGCATGGAGAGGAGCTGGCTACACTTGGCTGACCCTCAGAGAAAGTCAGGTGGCAGGCAAATCAGCAAGGAGGGTCCCTTTGCACCCAGGAGCTTCCTGCAGCCAGGGAGCTGGAGAGGGTGGGGGACTGCGGCTGGACAGCACTGAACCACCTTACATGTCACCACATGTCACTAGTCTGGTGTCTAAAGTGGGGTTTTACAAATACAGACTGACTTTAGTTATTGCGAATTCAGAGCTCTAAGTTAGAGGCTGCTGCAGACTCTTCAGGTGAGCAAAGCAGAGGGTTTCCAAGATCAGAGCCCCCTCCCCCCAGTGCTGACTTTGGTCCATAACCTTGAGCTCATCACCAAGTCTCCCTCTGCTCATTTGTAAAACAGATGAAGTACATGGATCTGTGGACATTAGAATTCGGTAAAAGGCCCTTGGGCAGGTGATTTAAAACAGCATGCAAATGTGTTATTTGCTGGGGTTTCATGGTGTGGCTGTAATATAGGCAAGCTTCTACCTGAAGAAAGCCAGACACAGGACAGGCACAGCTGTGGTCAACTGTGTGGTGGGGAGTCTGCTCTGGAGCCCTGCTGGGAGATGGAACCAAAGCCCCAGGCTCCCAGAGCAGGGCATAGGAGGGAGGGTTCACAGGAATCAGGCTGGACCCTGTGTTTCTGTACATGAACTCAGGGTAGTCACACTCTTGTAGGCTCCACTGTGTTTGTGGACAAACTGTCCAGTTTGCCTCCTCATTTGCACATGGACACCAAAAGCAGGGTTTAGGGGTCAGCAAGAGATCCCTGAGACCTTAGGCTGAAGATTCTGCCAGTTCGTGACAGGCTAACCCTGGCTTCAGCTTGCTCTGTGGCTGCTGGGGCCTTGCTGAGGCGACACAGGCAAAAGGTGAAGGCGGGTGTAGGAGGAGGGTCTAGGCCAAGGTTTAACAGCTGCAAGGGAGAGAGCATCATGGGCAGAGAGCATCATGGGCAGAGAGCATCATGGGCAGAGGACCGCGCAGGAATGTGGATTGGGGCTTGGCAAGTTCCCTAGGACCAGAGAGAGCAGCTGGGGCCATTGCTACAGCTCTTTCCAGATAAAAGGTAAATGTGGTGGAAATGCATTCCTAAGCCAGCATCCACAGGGCTTGATGGCTGGGGAGGCAGGATAGCTGGGCAGGGTGTGCCAGGATCTGTGATGGTCCCTGGAGAGACAAAGGGTGGCACACTGTGCCCTTGTTCCCGGTGTGCTGGTTACTTTCCTTGTCACTGTGACCAAATACCTGACCTGACAAGAAGTGATTCAAGGAAGGGAGAGTTATTCTGGCTCAAGTGTGAAGGGCTGTAGTCCATCGTGGCAGGGATGGCATGGCGGCAGTACACAGCTGTAGTGGGAGCATGGGGCTGCTTGTTCACACCTCCAATCAGGAAACAGAGAGAGGAGAATGCTGGTGCTCAGCCGACTGTCTCCTTTTAACCTTCAGACCTCAAGACTAGATTGTGAGAGGCAAGAGGGTGGGGAGAGAACAGAGCCTGGAGATGGCGGCTGCCACAGTGGGTGGTACTGCCTCAGTTTTGAAGGGTGCATAGGAGCTCTCCAGGAGAAGGAAAGGAGCTGCGCCACACAGACGACTGCAGACTGTCTGCTTCCCTTGCCACTGAGGATGTGGTGCAGGGACAGGCAGTGGCCTTGAGGGGAAGGCTGTCAGAACCTGCAGTTGCCTGGGTGGACAGAATGACCACAGCCAGCATAACTTCCTGCAAGGTGGTTGTCATGCTCACGCTTTATGGATGAGGGGGTGAAGACTCAGCAAGGTGCAGCCGGATAAGGAAGAAGGCAGGGCAGCATGCACTGAGGCTGTCTCCCTGAACTTTTGGGGTCCTCACCCCAAAGCCCACATCCTGAAGCCAAGGGAGGACTCCATGAGATGGAGCCTCTTTGCCTTCTGCTCCTTGCTCTGTCTTTGTTGGTGTGTCCCCTCAGGACAGCCAGGCAGCTCTTATGATGGCTACTTAGTGAGAATCCACAGGCAGTGGAACCCAGCACACACAGTGGGTTTTCTTAGTCTCTGTCCTCCCAGGAGTGCTGAGGTCATGATGATGGTGAGGCAGAAAACATTAGAAATCTGGCAGAGGACAAGGCAACCGCAGTGGAGAAGGACTCAGAAAGCATCTGGACAGATGCTGACTGTGGGAAGGTATCACCTCTAGGAAATGGGGAGGGGGGGCTTCAGTGTTAAGAGAGAGTGAGTGTTCAGTGAAGAGTTGGTGAGTATATATGTGGATGGATGCAAAGAGATGAGTTGATGAATTGGATAGATAAATAAGTGGAATGGATAGATGAATGGAACAGATGGAGAGAGGGATAGATAAGTAGGAACAGAGGGATAGATGCATGTATGGATGGATAAGATGACTAGATAGATAAGTGGAATGAATGGATAGATGGATGAGTATATGGAATGAATGGGGTAGTTGAGAAGATGGATGGGAGAAATGGGTTAGATGGATGCATGATGGATGCATGGACTGGGTAAATGGATGGAATGACACAGATGAAATAGGAAACACCTTTCACAACTTGAATCAGTCTAAAGGTGGAGAGAGGAGCTTTGGCATTTACAGTGCACCATGGAGGAATATCTAGGATGGATAGATGGATGGGTGGATTAAAGAATTAATGAGTGGATGGATGGATGGATGGATGAAGGGATGAATCAGAGGATGAATGAATGGAGAGATGGGTGGGTAGTTGGATGGATGGATGGGTGAGAGGATGAATGATTAGATAAATGATGAATGGGTGCATGCATTGATAAGTAGATGGATGGATGAATGAATGGGTGGGTGGATGGTATATAGATATATGGGTGGATATGTGGGTGGGTGGGTAGATGATGGATTGATACATGGGTTGGTGGGTAGATTGGATGGATGAATGGATAGATGGATGAGTGGGTGGGTGAATGGATGGATGCATGGATGGATGAACGAATGGATGGATCCATGGTATATGGACAGATGGATAGTAAATAGATAGATGGATGGCTGGATATATGGATAGATGGTATATGGTTACATGGATGGATGTGTAGGTGGATGGATTGATGATAGATGGGTAGATTGATGGATAGGTGAATGAGTGGGTGGATGAATGGATGTTTGTATGGATGTGTGGATGGGTAGGTAGATTGGATGAATGGATGAATGGGTAGGTGGATGGATTGATGATAGATGGGTAGATTGATGGATAGGTGGATGAATGAATAGATGATGGATGGACATATGGGTGGATGGGTGGGTTGAGATGGATAGATGGATGGAGGTGGGTGGGTAGATTAAAGGACAAGTGGATGGATGCATGGTAGATGTCTATATGGGTGGAAGAGTGGTTGGATGGGTGGTAAATTGGCAGATGGGTGGATAGGTGGATGAATAGATAGCTGGGTGAGTGCATAGATGAAAAGAAAGATGGTTGGTGGATGAATGGATAGATGGATGGATGGATAGATAATGGCAACCTTCATTCCTTCCCCTTCCTGTTCCTCACAATGGTCTCCGTTTCCATATGTCTCCATGATCCACATGAGTGGATGGCACTTGACCAGAGCTGCAGCTCCTCAAGGGGCAGCTTCCCAGGGTGCCTCAGCATTCTCCTCCCATCTTCCTCTGGAGACCAGGCTGGCTTTGGATGCCAGAACTTGATCCGGAAGGGGCCGGCCGAAGGCCCTGTTCCTTGGCACTCTGCCGCTGGGTGTGCTGGCGCCGTTTGCCTCCACTACCCTGCCGTAGGAGGCTGCAGCTCCCAATTAAACTGTTTCAGTGACAAAGACCCAGGGTAATCGTGTGATTAAAAATAACCAGGGCTGATGGCGCTTGCTGGAGCCTATCAACTGAGGGTGGGGGTGAGGAGGAGGAGGAGGAGAAGGATGCTTCCATCCCTCCTCCTCTGACGCCATTGCCACAGGGGATGGGATGGCCTCAGTTTTGTTTGCAGCAGAATGAAAGAGATGCAGAAAGAACCACTCAAGTGCCGGTACTCAAAGCAGAGTGGGAAGTCCTTTCACAAGATTGAAGTCCACTATGACACAGTGGAATGAAGGAGACTGGGCTGGTGTTCAGTGAGCACCTACTGCACACATCCCTGGGCCTTCCTCTGGGTCACACAGGAACCTGGTGTAAAGTAGTTAGTGTTCATTCACGGGAGTGTGGTCTATGACTCAGAGGTGCCTGTGCCTTCCTCCCGTCACTCAGCATGCATTGAGCACTGACAGTATGCCAGGCACTGTTCTAGATGCTGAAAGAAGAGAGAATCAGATACAAGTCCTGCTACCATGGAGACCCCAGTCTAGTGAGCAGGTGATGGCCCAGCGTCTTCACCAGCAGAGGGCTGAGCTATCACTCTGTCCCCTGACTCTTTCCCACCAAGTACGTGTTAGCTACCTCAATCCAGTGTCCCTTCCCTGAATGAGAGTCACTCTGAAGTGACAACCCATGGCTGTGGTTGGGACATTTGGTGAATCCTTAACACACTGAGGATGTCCTTAACACACTGAGGTTCTATCTGTGACCAACTTCCCATTGCCTGGAGAAGCCCAGCCCCCTGATGCTCAGGATTGAGGTGGCTGAGTCCCACTGCACTACCTTTGTGGTCTGCCTAGCCATACATCACATCTCTGTTAGTCAGAAGGACCCCACTGACTCACTGAAGAACCCCAGGGGCCCTGCAAGGTGTTGGGCAATGAATGGGCTTACAGCCTCCAGGAGCTGCATGACCCTGGACATTGCTGGAGGCCCTGAAGTGGCGTTACGCACTCTTGTTATCAGCCAACTCCTCCTGCCATCAAGGGTGTGTCTTTGGTGAGGTGGGATCCACTGATCAGCTGGGGTCCTTCAGGAGGGACAGGTGCATTGGCTCCCTGCAGAAGACTGGAGTCTAGAGTCAGCCACTCTCTGTGGCTCTGTGGCTAGGCTAAAATGGTAGGAGTTTCTGGGCCTCAGCTGACCAGAATTCAATAGAGCAGGCACCAACCAGAACCTCTGTGTGGGACTACATGTCCCCTTCCTTGGTCCGGGGGGAGGGGGGAGGACTGACATAGCTCACCTGCTCCCCTCACTCACGGTCCCCCATAGGCAGCCATTTCTGTGTAGATTTGGCCCTGCTGTGTCCCTTTCTGTGGCTCAGATGTTGCTCTGGGGTCAAGACAGAGCTTCAGACTTTTCTTGCAACTGTAGGATGTGTGAGCATCCCTGCCGTCATCTCGACAGTTCTCTGTCACCCAGAAGTTCATGCAGTGATTGCTCAGCCTGTCACTGATCCAGAGCCTAGAGAAGGCAGAGTCCAGTCATCTCGTGGACTTCCCGCCTCCACAGCCACCTTGTGAACCGCTGTTCACACTCATGGCCATAGTATGGAGCAGGTGTGTGTGCGGAGTCCAGAGCTCAGCCTTGAGCATCATCATCAGGAATGCCATCCACTTCCTTTTAGACAAGGTCTCTCACTGGCCTAGGGCCCACCTATTAGGCTAGGCTGGCTGGTAAGCCTCAGGATCCGTTTGTCTCTGCTTCCCCCGCACTCAGATTATAAGCACGTGCCCCCACACCTGGCATTTTTACGTGGGTTCTGAACATCAGACTCAGGTTCTCATGCTCACAAGTCAAGCACATCACTGACTGAGCCATCTCCCCAGCCTCTAGCTGAATGCAGATGTGCCACGGCCTGCAGCCATCTCCAGGGCAACGCAGACTGCCCTACCCCCTCACCCCACTCCCCGTGATGCTCAAAATACCCTCTGCCACCAGTGCGCAGCCACGTCTCAGTTCTTACAGAGTTCTTCCTTCCCCTTGGGGGGGGGGGGGGGGGGGGCGGCTCGACATATCCCCTGGGCCCCAGCTAAAAGCCGTCATCCCTCTGTCCAAATCCTGCATGGAGCATCCTCTGTGGGCAGGAGGGAGGTGACAGCCAGAGGAGGACTATACGTGTGTCCTCCCCAGCCCACCTACCTCAGCAAAGACACAGTAGAAGGGCTCCTGGTCTGTACCACTTGGGAAGCTCATCTGAGGCTCCCCCCACTGCTGGGCTGGACAAGCAGTTCCAGACTGCCCCCTCCTGGTCCCTGGGCAGGTGCCCCTCTCCATCAGTAAACCACTTACATTGTTTGGCTTCTCTTACAACTTAATAAGTTGAGGTTTCTGGCCCCTGCTTTGAAGTCTCAGGCTCTAAGGCTCTCCCTTCCCACTTAGCAGACGTGCTACTGGGTGCCTGCCTCACAGTAGCCAGGGCAGCATGGCCTCCAGCCCTTGATCTCAGTGTCCTACTCCCCATACCCCACCCCCACCCCCACCAGTGAGTCCAGCTCTTACTGGCCTGTCTCTCTCTTCCTTCTGCCTGCCCTGAACTGAGCTCTGCTGTGAGGTCCCCAGCTTGTGATGCACCCTACCATGCTGGGCCCAGCAATGGCACTGAGTTACCCCCAGAGCTGGGGGCTTAGGGGAGCCACCCTCCCTACCTTAAGGGACTCACTCCCCTTCTAGGTCAGTCCCTCTCTCTCCACACACACACACACACACACACACACACACACACACACACACACACACTACACACACACATACACACCACACATACACACACACACACCACACACATGCACACTGCACACTACACACACACACACACACACACACACACACACACACACTCACACACTCACACACCTACCTTCGTGGTGGCTGAGCTCCACATCTACCTTGTTCTTTCTCCTTACCTCTCTCCCCATACCCCATAGTTTTCTCTCCTGACACTCTTAGTGGGGCTCTGTGTGCCCCAGTTCACCTGGCCAGACCGTCTCCTAGCCCGAGCTGCCCAGACCTCACCCTCAAAGGGCAGAGCTAAACTCCTACTTATCCTACAAGACCCTACTATGATAGCCCACGCCTCATGCCTCCAGTAAAGCTCTCATACTCCCCGTTCCCAGAACTCCTGGAGAGCCTGATGTCTCCCATCACAGATGAGCCCACTCAATTGTGATGACTTCTCTGTGTATCTGTCTACCCCCTCTTGCCCTCCTCCTAGCTTAGTCATCTCTCTTTTAGTGGCGTTTGACACAGAGACAGCTCCAGAGTCTCTCATTCAGCAGAAATTGCCAGACACTGTACCTGGAAACGCAGCAGGGAGCCCGATGACACCCGGGGGCACTGTCCAGTGCTGGGAACATGAGACTACTTCTGGGGAGTGGAGGGCCTAGACACAGCACAATCAAAGACCCAAAGAGAGTGAGGATCTGGGTGGATACAGGCTGGGGTAGCCAGGCGATCAGAACAGTGAGTCCAAAGGTTGGCAAGCGGTAGGCACAGCCTTATGGGGACAAGGGCTACATGAGACCTATGCCTGTTGTGTCAGTGGGGACAGAGGTCCCCATCACAGAGCCTGTCACTTGGAAGGCACACGCATGGGGACAAAGGGCGTGACAACAGAGGACTTGGGGAATTAGTGATTGGTGAACTGATGTGTGCTGTCTCATTGTGTGCATAGAGCATCGGGGACTCATTCTGCCCTGATCCAGGGCTTCTGTGCATTGTAAAATAATAACTAACGTGAACCTCCTCCTCCCAGGATCCTCTGTGGGGATCTAGTGCCCAGGCCTTACAGCGCCTACCTTGGGAGGGCACCTGTTGGGACAAGGAAACTGAGGTGTGGAGGGCACTAATCAGCTGGGCTGAGGTCTTGCAGCCATGCAGGACCAGCAGGCTCAGAGCATCCCAAGCTCCTTTGCTGTTTTACGTTTCCTGAGATACAATTCAAATACCAGCAGGATCAGCCTGTTGCAGTGCCCACGTGAGGCAGCAGCATCCTGTACACTCAGTCACAACCTTCAGCACTGTCCAGTTTCAGAACCTCTTGGTGTATCAGAAGGGGGCCTGGTCCAGGTCAATGGTCCCTGCCTCTGCCTCTACCCAGTCCTCTGGTGGCTGGGTCATCTGCTTCCTCTCTCCAGGGCTGTATGTGTCCTGCAGGCTCCTGACAGCGAGTGGCCTTTTTGCCTGACTTCTTCCTCTGGATGGATGTGTTTGAGGCTCACTTTTTGCTGCCTGTGACCCAATGGGTTTAATTAGGGTTTCCCATCTCACCCAGAGTGTTGGCTTCTTACCAACATCCCTTCATCCAGAGCCCTGTCTCCCACCAGGGGCATTTCCAGAGCCCCTTTGACCTTATCTCCAGAGACAGGTCTCCCTTCGTGACCAGCTCCTGCGGCCAGTGTGTGTAGTGAGATGTACCTAGGACTTATGTTTTTCTTTTAAAGCAGAGCAGGGTCCTATCCTAGTGCTGTGTGCCAGAGGGGCCCCACCCATGGCCTCTGGATGGATAGTGTGTGGTTCTCACTGTTTGTCACCACTCATTTCCCTGGGTAGACATGAGTTCCAGTCACCCAGCAGTGATGCTGGGCTATTGTCTGGGGTCTTTGGAATCCTGGCATCGGCTAAGAACACTGCTGAGTATCCTGCTGAGTTGATTGACAGTGGCATCCACCACCCTGTGATCTGTGACAGATAAGAGTGTGATCTGACCACTCACCCCAAAGGAAGGTCACAGGCTCCTGTATGGATGCTGCAAAGTCCTGCTTGTGATGGAGAGACAGGACCCTCCCGTATCCTCTGTGAACAGAGGAGGCCAGGCACTGGCTGGACTCCTCTAAAACCTATTGGATCCCAAAGCTCTGCTCTGTTTCCATGGAGATCATAAACAGAGCGAGGGAGATGCAGGCCTGCACACTTGCCTGTCCTGCCCTGGCATAGGCTGCTTGGTTCATTAGCGTTCATTTAAAGCATTTGTAGCGTGGGACAGTAAATGGGAGAAGGGCTTGTGCTGAGCCTGTGAATACGTGTGAGAAACGTCAGCCTGTAGCAGTCAGAAAGCCCCTGTTTCCTTGGCCTTGATGCATCCTGGCTTCCTTCAGTGCATACACATGTGTGCACATGGGTCCTAGGACAGTCAGCCCCCAGACACCGGAAAGGGGGAGTTTGTGCCACCACCCGCCTATCACAGGCCATTTGTCCTCAGTGATGACCTGGGGGTGTACTAACATATTTGGACTCGTACCTGTTCCCAATGTGGGAGGCAGGACAGGCAGGGTGGCTTCCCTCCTACAAAGGCACAGTGGTGGCTGAGAATGGACACCAAGAAGGAGAAGGGTGGGGACACTGTCTTACTTCTCTGTCTGCTGTGACACAACAATGCGAGTCATTTTGTCTCACAGTTCCAGGTACAGTCACCTGTGTATGATGTCACACACCACAGGGGTGTGTGGTCAGTCAAGAGGTGTCGCTGAGCTAAGGACCATTGTGAGGACAAGGGGCAACCTTGCTTTTCTGGGTGTTTGTGAGGAAGGACACAGTTTCTGTGGTTCAAGGACCCCACTGTTCTCTCCACCATTCTCTCCTCACGGTTTCTCACTCCCTACGTATGTTGTGTCCTCACTTGTTCACTGGGTGGCCCGTAAGGACCGAGAGGAAAATTAGGACCAACGCTGCTGTTGTCATGACCACTTGCCACATCCTGTCAACATCCCCAGCCACCACCACCCCCAAACCCCAGATCCACATTCATGGGTTCAGCCAATCAACGGTGAAGAATATTTTTTTAAACTAGGCTCCGTGGTACACGCCTGTAATCCTAGC
Source organism: Peromyscus nudipes (assembly GCA_902168325.1). Taxonomy (NCBI): domain Eukaryota; kingdom Metazoa; phylum Chordata; class Mammalia; order Rodentia; family Cricetidae; genus Peromyscus; species Peromyscus nudipes. The sequence goes on from CABHPH010137369.1 coordinate 42,005, forward strand.
ACTCAGGAGGCTGAGGCAGGAGGATTGTTGCATATTTGAGGGCAACCTGGGCTATAGAGAGAAACCATGTTTCAAGAAACCAAAAGGGCTAAGGAGAAGCTCAGCTGGTGAATGCTTTCCTTGCAAGCAGAGGAATCTGGGCTCACGTCCCAGCAACCTTGTAAAATGCCGTGCCTCTAACCCCAGCACTGGGGAAGTGAGACAAGAGGATCCCTAGGGCTCTCTGGCCACCTGGTTTATCTGAATTGTGGTCTCCAGGCCAGTGAGGGGCCACATCTTAAAAGATAACATCCGGGCCTGGGTAGAGATATGAGGACTGAAGAGCTGGTTCAGTACTTACGAGCACTTGCTACTCTTTCAGAGAGCTAGAGTTCAGTTCCCAGCACCCACAATCAGACAGCTCACAACCACATGTAGTTTTAGCTACAAGAGATCCAACACAGACATCCATATACATGTGGGTAACACACACACCCATGCACACACACACACAAATATAATCTTTAAAAAATAATAAGATGGAAGGCTCCTGAAGAATGACACCTTCTGGCCTCCACATGTACATACACACCCACACAGGCACCTACACTCATGCACATATGTGCCTGCACACACTCACACACACACACAAGCACACAAGCACAATTATACATACACACATGAAAATGAAAATTTTGTCTGCATTAAATACATACACTTTTCCCCTTCTCGTTGTCTCTAAGCAGTGCGGTACATAGTTATTGCCTGTCATTTCCAGTGTGTTAGGCATTTCGAGTCGTCAGATGTGATTTGATTCACAGAGGATGAGTGCAGGGCCTGTGCCAATACTACGCCATCTGCATATTTCAGAGTCCTAGGTCCTTGCAGACGTGGGGACGACTCTATATGTTAATTATCAGGCTCTGGCATCTTCTTAAAACAGTGACCTCTGGTGGGGTGAAGTGAATGTGGACAATCCCCACTGTCATATTTGTTCCCAAATGAGGGTGACAGTGGGCTCTTCAGTTCCTGTGAGACATAGGCCCATTCCCCATGAGCTGTCTCTCTGGGCGCTGTAGGCTGGCAAGCCCTGGATCTGTATGGATTCCAACCATAATCTCCAAGGTGAGTCTAGCTGTCTCACTCAGCATTTAGGAGTCCCCAAGTATTTCCAGGTGACTCATGGGAAGCATGACACATAACCACTGCAGCTGGGTTAAATGTTGCTGGCTTGGGGTGTTAGTGGCATTTATGAATATCATAGGGAAACATTTACTCATGCAGCTTCCACGCGCAGAGGAAACCACTCCAGCTAGTATTCGATGCCTGACTTATCTTGGCCTGTTACAGTTGCCTAATCATATAAATGTGCACATGGAAACAAATCCACACTAATATGTTTCACGGTGCGCTCCTCTGAACTAGGAAAGATGTGGTATTACTATTCTTCTGAGACATAGGTTCATGTAACCTAGGTTAACCTTGAACTTGCTATGTAGACAAGGCTGGTCTTGAACGTCTTGCCTCTGCTTTCTTGGTGCTGGGATGGCAGGCATGAGCTCTCACACTTGGCTCTTAGCCTCTCCCGTCTATGAAAGGTTGTGGTGCATACCAGTATAGTGGTTTCCATACCATGCTCTCATGTGTGCACTCGTGAACACACATGCCTGTGAAAGCCAAGGTCGTCCTCAGATGTTCCCCTCTGCTGTCCACTTTTTGATTTGGGGGCGGGGCGCAGTGTCTCTTGCTGGTCTGGAACTCTCCAAGTAGTCTGGGTTGTTTGCCCAGCAAGAACCAGGGATCACCCTGTCTCCACCTACCCGGCATGAGCCACCACGCCTGGCTTTTTATCTGGGCTGTTTTAGGGATCAAACTCCTAGCCTTGTGCTTGTGTGTCAAGGCAAGAAGGGCTTTACCGACTGAGCCCCCTGCCAGCCCTGCAGTGAATCATGATGCGAGTTTATCTTCTGATCTCAGAGACGTTGGCAAGTCTCTCTTAGCTCATCATCCCTCACATCCCCTCTGCTCCATGGTGATGTGGACACAAGCTTGCCACTCACCTCCTTGGTGCTCATCTTTGCTGTTTAACTGGTTTCAGACCTGAGAGAAGCATCTGTTCCTAATGAGGGCAGGTAGCAGCCCTGACCCCTGAGTCATTGTGAGTTCTGCTGCCCCTAAGTTGTTGAGGGACACAAAGTGGCCTAGCTGCCATTGTCTGCCAACCCGAGAGGCCCTGGTATGCACTGGGTACCAGGCCTGGGGTCACCCCCTGCTGGGTAGTTGGAGAAGCCATGCATGGAGGCAGACAGGCAGCTAGCTGTTCATACTCAGCAGAAAACCCTATGCCACACACATTCGCATTCTGTTTGTGCAATTCACAAGAAATAGAACGTGAGGTGAGCTACCAGGCTGCTAAGAGGCAAGAGTGGAGGGTGCTAGGGAGCACCTTCACCATGGAAAGAGACCCAGGTGACCAGGAGTGCTGATGAGGAACAGAGGGGTCCCAGAAGAGCTGTTTTGGTTGCCAGATATGCTGAAGCCTGGGCTGCACTGATGGAGGTGTGAGGACAGGCCCCCAGGGCTGGCGGGGTGGGGGTGGGGAACAAGAAAGACTGTGGGTCTAGAATGTGTCTCCAAAGAAGAGTTCTAAATCCCAACCTCTTATCCCTCTCTGCCCAGGTGTGCATGCATGTGTGTGTGTGTGTGTGTGTGTGTGTGTGTG
>CABHPH010137370.1:0-26532 GCA_902168325.1 Peromyscus nudipes
ATTAGCATACACAATATTTTGGGGAACACAATACCCCCACAACCATGAGTTCCTGGGAACTGCAGCAGGGTAGACCTTATCTCACTTCATTCATGTAGAGTCAGAATTGTGCTCAGTATGTGGTAAATTCATGGGTATGGGAGCTCTAGAGAAGGGACTAACAGGACACAGGTGTCCAGGAAGGGAGAATGTTAAAAACACAGTGAGAGGTTAACTGGGAAAGAAGAGAGGGCAATAGTAGGGGAGCAAGAAAAAGAAGGAAGAAGAAGAAGAAGAAGAAGAAGAAGAAGAAGAAGAAGAAGAAGAAGAAGAAGAAGAAGAAGAAGAAGAAGAAGAAGAAGAAGAATGCTTGAAAAAGCCATAGGAAATAAATATTATTTTGCTGACCTAAAGTTACATATAATACATTAAGTATATGTGTGTACATATGCATATAGTTTAAATGAAGATATGCTACTTAGGGTAATAGTGTTCCCTTCAAGATTCATAGACTAACAAAAACCTCAGTATCAGGCATGAGAAACTGCCTTTGAAATTTTTCGTCAGAGGAATCCAAAAGATTTCCAAAGCAATGGAAGGTATTGGTTCTAGCCCCTTGGTTGTCTCACAGAAGTTAAAGTCCCTGCTGCCGAAGATGTCATGCACTTAGGACATAGGACTTGACCTGTAAGCTCCCTCCCTAAGGACTGGCTTTGACAGTACCTGGCAGTACAAGCAGCCAGGGGAGAAAAGCAATCAATCCTCCTGCCCAGCAGTGTGAGGCTGAGAACCACACCAACTTTGAGTTTTTCAAACTTTGTAGAATTTTTATCTGAATATTTTCAATCCATGGTTGGTTGAATGACAGATGTGAAACCTGTGGAAACTGAGGGCCAACTGTATGTGCTATGTACAGGTACACATATAGTGTGCACCTGTAAGCACATGTGCATACATAGCCTGTGATGTTTTGACTTAACATGTCATAGTGAGTTCTGAGATCCTTGGTGACCTGGGTGCAGAGACGTATCTCATTCACTTTACTTAAGGAGCTACTACTATGGGTTCAAGAGAACCCAGGTGATCCCCAGTCTCCTGTGGATAGTGCTGTAGCTTAAATCTACCTTTGGTATGAATACAACTGTAGAGTAAGTCTTCATAACTGCAGAGCTGGATCCACCAACTATGTCTGTGACTTTTCTATCCTTCTATCAAGTTGCTTAGCAACACAGTAAATTGTTCCCAACAACCTACCAGCCCAGTAGACCCCCAAATGATATTTGAAACAAGTGTCAGTTTCGTGTTAACTTAGGTTTATCTTATTGCTGGGTAGTTTCCAATGTGCAAGGGAGCCATTTGCATTTCTTTCTCTTTGTATGTGAATTCCACATTCATATCCTCAGCACAGTTTTACATGGAGTTGAGCTACTTAGAAAAATTATTACTCTATTATTAAATGGTAGGAATCCTTTAGCCATGTGGGGAACAAAGCATTTCTTGCTAGTTTATGATGCGCTCTGGGTTCACTTCCCTGAAGCATCCACATGCATAACCATTTCAGGTCTGTCACTGGTTACTCTAAAGAGCTCTGGCAACTCCACCTTACTTCTCTGGGGCCCAGAATGTTGGCGTCCCTTCAACAATGGTGGGGGGCAGAGCCAACACTTGAGCCACATCCTGTGATCACCCTCCAAACTTTCAGCGTCTTTGCTGTGTTCCCTTCTGAAACACCGGGCATCCCACAAGGGGTGGGCAGCCTTTATTTCCCTGTGTTGCTGTAACACCTACCACGTGGCTAGGTGCACAGATGTTCACTGCCTAACGGGTAGCTCCTCCTTTCCCTCTCCCTCTCTCTCCTGTTTCAATGTAGCTTTTATAGGTAACTCTTGCTAACTTCCTTTTAGCCTCTTATATTGATTTTTTTAGAAAATCCACAAAGTCCCCAGATAAGAGAGAATACACAGGAAGACAAACATCAGACAAGAATAGCTAAAGGACATTTGCTTTTTGAATCGTATAGAGCAGCTTCATTTGGCCAGATAAATGTTTTCACTCTAATGGGAAGCAAAGATGCACCCACAGGCACCCGTCTGCCAGCACCACAAGTTCACCTCCTGAAGGGCAGAGCCCCAGCAGAGACAGTGTTCCTTCCAGCCAGAGGGACGTGTGCTGGGCCTCAGCTCTGAGGCCCCCATCCCTGCTGGCGAATTCTGGAGAGAATTCAAACATTTGAGCTCTGCCTCCTCGCCACCCTGAGAAAGCTGCTCACACAGGAGCATTCCCACAGTCACGGACATTTCTTAAATATTCCATCCAGGTTTCCAGAAGCAGCTGCAGCCCCAGGCCTGTGAGATTAGCAAGTACTGAACTCCACAGCCATCTGTGGCCACAACCTGCCTCATTCTCATCCTGCCCATCATCAATTAAAAATGGAAGCTTAAAACCACTGGGACTTTGCTGAGCTATGGCCCAACTAATAAGCTGATTTGCTCAGGCCACATGAAAGGGAGAAACAAGGTCTGCCCAGGAGCATCTTGGCTTGACGTTCCACAAAACATGGTTGTCTGTGTTCTGTACCTCCTCAGGAGATAGACTGGTAGTTTGTGAACATCACTCTGGAGTATAACCCTGTGCTGGCTTCTTTTCCCCCTCCAGGCCTCCAGGCAATGCCAGCCTTGCTCCCTTGTCTCTCTGCCCCATGTCCTTGATCACCCTTCCCTCTTCCCCCTGGGCACCACTGAGATGCTAAGCATCATGCACAGCTGGCCTGTGGACCTCAGAGAAAGCTTTTCAATATAAACCCAGACCTCACAGCAAAAGCAGCAGCAGAATGTGTGTGTGTGTGTGTGTGTGTGTGTGTGTGTGTGTATGTGTAAGAGACTGAGAGACACAGACACACACACACAGAGGGAGAGGGAGAGAGAGACAGAGAGACAGAGAGACAGACAGAGAGACAGAGAGACAGACAGAGAGACAGAGAGACAGAGAGACTTGTTTTGGTTTCAGTTTCGACTTTTTTTCTTTCACTGGTTTCAAAACAACCAATGAACAGTGGTCAGCAATTAAGTGAAGTGGTTTTAAAGTTATCTGTACCAAAGAACTGATCTGGAGTAATTGGTGAGAGAGACAAAGTGAGGTAAGACAGCTGGGATGGGGGTGGGAGCACAGAAAGAAAGAAAATGGACCAGGTAGGACAAAAAAAAAAGGAGTACAGAGGGAGGGGACAAAGTAGGAAGACAGGGAAGGACAGAGAAGACAGGGAAGGACAGAGAGGACAGGGAAGGACAGAGAGGACAGGGAAGGACAGAGGGAAGACAGGGAAGGACAGAGAAGACAGGGAAGGACAGAAGGAAGACAGGGAAGGACAGAGGGAAGACAGGGAAGGACAGAGGGAAGACAGGGAAGGACAGAGGGAAGACAGGGAAGGACAAAGGGAAGTCAGAGGAGGAAGAGGGGAGACAGAAGAGGAGGACAGAGAGGAAGTACAAAGGGACTAGATAGGGACGGACAGAGAAGGATGACAAATGGGAGATGGAGAGAAGAGAGGGGGTCTATTTTGTTTCCATCACTGTGTTATCAACCGCACTCCCCAGATCCTCAGTTTCTCCAAGGGTAAAATGGGTACAATAATCATTGTGATTGTCCTGCTCCACCTCCTTCAGCAAATCCTAGAGCAGGGAGACAGCAGGTGGAGATGCTGGGAGGAGTCAAGGAAGGGGAAGCTGCACTCAGAATGTATTGTTTGAGAGAGGAATAAATAACACTTTTAAAACTCACTGTGACCTGACAGGGTTGCATGAGGTCTTCAAGCTCTGCCTGGAAGTAGTAACTGCTAGTTCTTAGACCTCAGTTCCTAAATACACAGCTGGAATTGCTGAGTTTGTAAGCTGAAGTTCTTCAGAGCCACATGGGGATGTCCTGTCTACTGTCAAAATTCTGTGTCCCTGGAGAGAAGGAGTCACCTTAGGCTGTCCTCAGACTCCTTAGCAGCCATTACCAGCCTCAGAATCTGACCATCTTTTTGATGACTAGGTAGACACTTGGAATGTATAACTTAGCAGACCTCCAGCTCCCACCAGCCATGAAGACAAGAGACATGGCTCTGCTGTCACCAGCCTGCCTGGCGCTCTCACCAGAGAGCTTGTAAAAGCACTGACTTCTGGCTTCTTCTGGTTCTGTGACCAAGAAGTTCATGCAAGCTCTTCCACTGTGAAGTAAACCATTCAGAACACCAGGAACTCGTGTTCCTGGGCCATGGTCACAATCCATGCGTTTGGTACAGAATAAACTTGTCTCTTACTCCCATTGGAACAAGAACTATGCTCTGTCTGGACAGTTCAAACAGATTTTAAATATTTAAACAAATCCATCTCTGCATTAGGTTGTTTTGTTGTTTTCCTCTTCCAGTGGTGAGCTCCTTTCATTCACAACATGTTTGATATAAACCAATAGGGCTTTTTTTTTCTCAAGCCAATCAGTTCTCTCTTAATCTCTGGACTCTAGCTAGGTGTCATTCAACTCATTGCAGCCTAGAGGACACTTGAAAGTTAGTGTCAATGCTACTGGTCAGGGGTTGCAACCCACTTCAGATCTGCCCTGTGATTTCATATCCCTCCCACTTGAGATGCCACCACAGCTCCATAGGTACCTGTACTGCTGACTGATCAGATAGTGAAGCGGGAGGTGCCTACAACCACTCTGCAGTTTCACTGGTTTGGTAGAGTGGCTCACTGAGCTCGGTGAGACTTGCCCTTATAATAGTCTCTGTAACAAAGGCAGCATGAAGGATGTAATGAAGAGTAACCTACAGTGAATTCCACATGAGCCAAGCTCCTGCCCCATACAACCCAGCTGTGCCACCTGCCCCCATCAAGTGGACAGTTCAACAGCCTGGATACTCTGACCCATGTCTGAGGTTTCCATGGAGATGTACTTAGGTAAGCATAGCCCATTGGATCATGGGCCATTGTGACTGAACCAATCTCCTGCCTCTTTCCTGGAGGTTGGAGGATGAAGCTGAAGGTTCCATCCTCACCCCATCATAAGCTGCCCAGGCAGCCCCCAGTAGTCACCTCACTACCAAAGCCAGGCAGTTGAAAGGAACTCATTACAACTAACAAAAGACACTTTTTATTCCCTCAGAAATTACAAGTTTTTAGGAGGTTCCTCTGTGCTGGGACCATGTACAAGTACCAAATACTTCTACCTGGGCCACAAGCAATCATTCAGACATTTCTCAGAAGCGAACATTGGGTACCATGCTGTGGGATGGTCTGTATGTCAAACATGTTGCTTATTGGTCAATGAATAAAACACTGATTGGCCAGTGGTCAGGCAGGAAGAAGTATAGGCGGGACAAGGAGGAGAGAATTCTGGGAAGTGGAAGGCTGAGCCGGAGACACTGCCAGCCACCACCATGACAAACAGCATGTGAAGATGCCGGTAAGCCACAAGCCATGTGGCAAGGTATAGATTTATAGAAATGGATTAATTTAAGATATAAGAACAATTAGCAAGAAACCTGCCACGGCCATACAGTTTGTAAGCAATATAAGTCTCTGTGTTTACTTGGTTGTGTTTGAGCAGCTGTGGGACTGGCGGGTGAGAGAGATTTGTCCTGACTGTGGGCCAGGCAGGAAAACTCTAGCTACAGTACCAGGCAAAGGAAATGGAGAACCTGACAGCAGCCAACACAGGATAGCCCACAGCTAAGCCTGTGTGGGCTTGGGTCCTGGGGGAGACCAGTAGGGTGGTCCTGTCCCAGAGAGCTATACTGCACAGGATAGCCTCAAGCCCACCTGGGCCACCACTGGGGTGGCCGTCTCCAGGAAGCTGCCGTCTGGGGAGGCACAGTGGCGAAGAGTCAGAATGTTTGCAGCCTAGGCATCCTCCTCTCTCTGCCACACTCTGGTGTTTACTAATCAGAGCCAGAAAGGAAGCAAGGGGAACAATCAATTACTCTGATCACGACTGTCAAATCACCACCCAGGTCACCTCTGTTATTCTTAACGTCACTGTGGCCCACTGGGTCCAGGATTTTCATAAGAGTGATGCCAGTCAAGGCCGTGGGCTGGCAAGGTTGTATCAATCCACCCCTGCCCACTTGCTACACCCTGGGACTCAAGGACAGCTCCTGTTCCCCTGACAGCCACTTCAATCTCCAGTCCTTAAGACTTAAGAGACTTGTACATTCTCTCTCCTACCACTAGATGGCATGCATCAAAACCAAGATTTCAAAATAAGATACTAGGAGTGGCGGTGAACAGTCTCCTCTGTCTCTGAGCGTTCATTGCCATAATAAAATCCGTAAATCTCCAGCTCATTCCTGATTTCAAGCCCAGCTTGTGCCATCTGCTAGTACAAGGGTGTGCCTGCTCAAACGCCTGCCCTTGGGGAGTGGGGGGGATTCATAATGGCTTTGTTAATCCTGCAAGCCTGATGTCTCCAGCATGTTAGGAGGCTGGCTCTCTTGCATGCATGATCTTTCTTGCATGCACTGAGCCATGCATGCTGAGTCTTGTCCTAATGGCCTCCTTGCATCTACTGCATATGAAAACCATGCACACGAGCCTCCGAGCCAGGGCACTATTTTATAGTATTCAACAAGGGACAGGCATACCTCCAGCTCAGGCTCCTTGGGACCTGATCCTGTTGCAGCTGAGAGGCCAAGGCTATGGGGCTTGCACCACAGGCACAGCTTTGCTGTGAATGGCACACACTGCTGGAGTCTAGACTGTTCTTGGAGAAAAAAAAATTTTTCTGGCCATTTTGCACAACCAGTATACCTCAAGTCACTCTCCGGGGAGAGAAGGGCATGCGAGGATATGAATGAGGACTTGGGTGGGTTGAAGCTGCTGAGATGAGCTGAAAACCCACTTGTCTGGGATTATTTTCATTTGCCTCCTGGTGTGAGAGCCCAGTCTGAAAAGAACTGGTTCCTTTTAATAGCAAAGGCTTTTCACCCAGCCTGGATGGAGTTCAGCTTCTGCCTCTCATAGGCAAGTAATGACATACTGCAGAATTCATTGTTTTCTGATGTGAACTCCAAAATACACACATTTCTATTTCATGAAATCAACATTAAAGCCAAAAAATGTATTGGCTCAGGGAGTAAGTGTCCATCAGTGCACTGTTCCTGTTGGCACTGCTTCTCGGCTATGGAGGAAACCATTGTGTTACAGTCATTAAGCAGATCAGGTGAATGTTATGACTCTTACACTCAAAACCCTGCTATTTGTGTTACTGTACACTTCATTGTAGGGCTGGGAAGGAAACAAATTTTGTATAATTTTCAAAGACAATTCTAAGTGCAGGTGGAGAGTTTCTAAAGCTATGAGTGCTCTCCCCAAATGGTCTTTAATCAGGATCCCTCCTCTCTGTCCAGCCACCAGAGTGTGTCTGCTCTGTCCCCCTGGACCATCTGTCCTGGACCTTGCAGTGCCAGCCTCGGGCACTTGCAGCAGCATGACCTGCTACCTCAGGAAACATGCTGCATAGTGGGTGCAAACTCTGCAAGGGAGCTCACAGAATAGACAGAGCAAAATCTCAGCAGCCTCATTTCATCTGTGCCCCAAGCAGACTTTAGAAAGCAATAAAGACTGAATGTCTAAGGACTTAAGAGAAATATGCTGTTATCATCATCAATTTATGAAACTCCCACGAGGAAGCAGACACGGTACAAAACACACAGATCGCACCAGTGGCTAGGAACAAAATGCTGAAACTGGATATTGCTTTTTCTCTCACCTTTTCTCTCATCTCCCTCTTCAATTCTTTTCCTTGTTCTCTTTTGCCTTGGAGTTAAAGGTTCTTTTGGGCCATAAGGGCTGGGCGGAGGCTCTGAATGCAATAGTTCATGAGAGGCTGAGGTACAAGTCAGTGCCAAAGACTGGGAAGGGGTTGGGCTGCAGGAGAATGGCAAAGAGAGAGAGTAGGGGCTGGGGCAGGGGTGCAAATGCTGGAATAAAGGGCAAAGGTTAAAGGGAATTAGAAAGAGAAGGAAATGGTACTCTCTAGGTTGTATTCAACCTATGGTTGACACATTCTTTTATCTATCACCTTGTCACCAACCTGTCCTTTGGGAACCCTTGGCCACAAGGACTCTTTGAGGATCGACTTCACTGCTCTGGGTAGGACTGAAAGTCTCATATTCCTTGCACAGATCCCACTTAAAGTGTGTCAGGAGTCAAGCACACAAGGATGACGTGTTTTAAGAGGACTGAAAACAGACTATGGGAACAAATGCATCTGCCCTGGGCTGAAAGGACAGCTTCACAGTCAGGGACATCTCACACAAGGCTGAAGGAGGTAAAGCAGGCTTGCAGAGTCCAAGGCAAAGAGAGCACACACAGATGCAAGAGCCAAAGCTGTTGGTGGTGCTGACCAGCCTGCTGCACAGTGGAAGGGGACTCTCAGAGCTGCGCAGGGGTGCTTGCTGTTAGTTATATCTTAATCAGCCTGCCTTTTGATCTCATGTTATCATAACCTGTTGGACCTTGAGGTGAATGGGGGAAGGGTTCATAGACAGTTATTCTAGAAGCAGGAAAGCATCTCAGGGAACTCAAGGTCAGACTCAAAACAAGGGTTAGAACAATCTGAAGGAAGCTAGGGCTTGTTCAATGTCAGCAATTCAGGAGCCATAGAACTGACTTCTCCTGCTTTGATGCAGGTTTTCATTTTTCCTCCCTCTCTCCTGTCCCTCCCTCCTCCTCTCCTTTACCCTCCCCCATGTGTATGTATGGTTTAAAGACTTTCTCCTCTGCTTTTCTCATCCATAATCTCAGAAACATGGTTGCCAAAACAATCTGAACCTAGGAACCCAATTTCAGTGACAAAATACCTGGTGGAAAGTTTTGGATGAACAGACATTTCAGGCAATGTTCACTCTGAAACATTCTACTCTGGTTATAGGGCTGTACACACAATGTCCACTCTGGAACATTCTATTATGGCCATGGGGCTATACATGTGATGTCCACTGTGGAACATTCTACTACAATCATGGGGCAGTACAGTACTAGAATCAGTTTGGATCAGAAGTTGACTTGTCAGCCCATATAATATAGCAAGCAATAGGGAGAGTGATTCTTTTAACATGACTACTTTCCTGCAGCCTGCACATAAATGGCCAAAACCCACCAGGCACCAGATAGTAGAGAACAGGCAGTCCCATGGAAGACCCCACCACCTTGGGCTCCATTATGGTGGTAGGGAAATATTTCCAGCTCTGAAGAGGCAAAGACATGGTATGATGCCATGTGGTCCCAAGAGAAAAGCAAGAGCTATGCATGGAATTCATCATAACACTTAATAACTTCTGTGTCAGAAAGTGTCTGGCCTGAAGTTATCTAAACTTCCTTTGGAGAATATGAAATATTCTCCTCATGATCACAGATCCAAAGACAGCTACTAAGTGTTCCTAAAATGTGTCCCCTTTAATCCAGCTGTGAAGAAAAGACAGCTGTATAGCAACCACTCCGGTGGTTCTAAGAGGAATAAAACCAAGTTTATATAAACAAGAGTTTGACACTTAGAATCCATGAAGATGAAGAAGGAGAAAGCAACCCCCTACCAGCATCAGAGCTCAGAGACGTTGAGCTAACTACTTCTAAACTCTCAACCCTGGACACAGCAGCAGAAGACCACACACCTTCTCTGCCCCAGTCCCATTGTACTAGATAGAGGGCTTGGGCTGAGCTGAGAACCCCCTCCCATCAGCTGTATCTTGCCTCCTCGAGCTGCCCATATTTCTCTAGGCTGTGAATAGAATCCACAGTAGTACAGCCACCCATGAACCTGTCTGCCTCCCATTCGGGGGTCTGATATGAATTGGTCATCTGTGTGAGGCTGCAGGAGAACAGCCGTATTATAACACCCTGCTCCTCCCAACCAGTTACTTTGTATTGGTTGGTGAACTGTCATCTGAGCCAAGCTGGTTTCAGAATTGTAGCTCCTAGAAATGGGAACCTAGAGATCATGAGTGTCGTGGATGAAACCCAGGACTGTGTTTGTCCCTGAGGAAACTTGTGCCCCAAGGCCCATTGCCCTCTGGAAAGGGTGGACAACATGAATACATGGCATCTACCAGAACACCATAAGTACTAAATACAGAAAGGGGAAGAAGGAGACAAAGACCCCTGCAAATTAGACACCAGGCCTAAAACCTGCAATGGCAGGTCAAACATGGGTGTCAGCTACAAGTATTAAAGACAGAGGTGGGAAAGGAAAGGTCCTGGATGTCTGCAAGGGGCTGGAAGGCACAAGGGTAGCACATGTGGCTCCTGCCCCCCTGAGGTGACCCACACAGGTCCGGGAGACACAAGTCTCGGCACCAACACCCAAATTGCAACCTCAAGCTCCTGACCGTGTTCTGCTATCTTTTCACACCGAACTGTCTGTTTGAAGCCCAGCTGGTGAACTCTGTGCGCCCTCTTGTGGCTGCTCCTGGAAGTGCAGTCCTTGGGAGCAGCTGGCCACCGCATCCAAATGGACTGCGCGTAGTTAAGCTGTCAGGTCTAATGTATTTATTTGACTCTCTGCTGTTAAAATGATTTCTCTACAGCACTGCCGTTATTTACGACTATTGTCAGTACAAGGCAATGAGAACGCAGCAGAACAAAACAACAGAAGTGAAGAGAAGGTCTGCCTGGGAGGCCAGGGGGCCATCCGTTGGTCACTGCCGGGTTTATTTACTCAGTCTGCAGTGAGCAGCTCGCGCACGATGCAGAGCCACCGTCTTCAGCCTACAGGAGCATCATGAGCCCCTGGCCCCATGAGTACGCTCCTGGCCACTGCACATGTCCACAGAGAACCCGAGTGGACATTCAAGTGTCTCTCTTATCCAGTGCAGGTGAGTTTGAAACAGGAGGCCAGGGGCACAGATACCCAGTGGTGTATCTTTCTTACTTTCTAGGCTCTTGGTTCTCAACAATGTTGTCCTGGGATGCAAGACCTCATCACCTGAAAATGTGTTAGCACTGAACCTAACACATGAGGATTTCTGGACAGAGGGATCCCAGTGCCCAGTGTTTTAATAAGTCCTCCAAGATTCTGATGCTGCCCTTCTAGAGATTCAGGCTCTAGAAGACACCAACCACAAAGGGCAGATTTCAGAAGGAAGTCTGGTGGTCCCCACCTCAGCCTCTGTTCCCTTCTTCTTTGAAAGTCTCCAAGAAATGAATTGTGTCCCAACCAACCTTGGCTGTCCTAGGAAAATGTCCTTTCTCACCTTCATGATCCTGGACCAGATGTGACCTGAGCACGGCAGAATGGCAGAGGACCCTGCAGTGAGTGGCCACAGAGCAACAATGCAATGTCAGCCAAGGTAACAATGGTGGGCTTGGGGATTACCAAGGAAGAACCAGAAGAATTCACACAGGGAGGTTCTTAGCAGTGACTAGTGCCAACAGACTCTGTTAGAATATCCTGTAAGACAACCTTTTCACATCCACCTGCATCATCTCAGCATCTCATCACCATTCAGAGCTGTGCATAGATAGATCTCCCACAGTCAGAAGTCTTGTGTTCATACAGAGCCTCTGCTGTTGACAACCTATAGTACAAGAAACCAAGTGGTCTCTCAATGCCTCAGATTTCTCATCTGAAAATCAATTGCTCCCTCAAGTTTTCATATAAATTATCCTACTCACTCCTTGGTAAGAAGAACAGATCTGCCAAGATGACCACTAGGCAGATGAAACAGATAGGACTCAGAGGCCATTATGAACCAAAGGTCACACAGAGGGTAGGTGGTGGAATGGAGACTGAGTTCTGTTCACTGGTATCCAGTGCTGGCAGATCCTCATGAGGTAATTCATGCAAGAGTGAGAGGCAAAGGATCGTTGTTACTGTTCTCATTTTAGACGTGTAACCAGAAGAAATCCCACCATTCTGTCTTCTGACTATGAAATCAGGAAACTAAAATAACAAACCGTAAAGTCCTTCTGGAAAAAGAAACCAATGATACCAAAAAGAGAGTAAAATAAAAGCAGACCAGTGTCTTGTTATCAAGACCGAGAGAAATTGCAAGAAAAAAAAAACAGGACCAGCATCCTCTTCTTGGGAGACATGTTTGTGTTCATAAAAGGTGCAGAGCTGACAGCAGGAACTGATGGTCTATTTATCCTGGAGACAGGCACAGCCCTGTCTATTTAGCATTTATATAGTACTTGTCTCCTCCATGGTGCCAAGGTGCCCGATAAGAACCCAAGTCAGAGAGATGGATGCCCCCAGCAAGAAAGGGGCTGGGGCTACTGCCCACCTACCCTGTCAACTCTCTTGCCTGCTCACTAGCAAGGACTTGAGGAAGGAGCCAGGAGAAGGCTCTCCAAATGTTCCACTGAGAAGCCTCCATTAGGTACAGTCCCGGGGTGAGATGGGTAGAAACTTCCTGCAACAGAGCCTGGGTGAACAGTCTCCAAAAGCTGCTAACAGAGCCTGGTAAACAGCCTCCAAAGGCTGCTAACAGAGCCTGGGTGAACAGCCTCCAAAGGCTGCCTATGTCCTATGCCTTCTGTTTACCTCAGATCTCCCCCATCTTCAATCTCCCTTCAGCTCTTCAATTCTCTCTTCCTATGTCCAAGATCAGTCCCTGGGCTCACAACTGTTGACTAGTGCTTATGATAGAGTTAGGGAACAGTAGATAGAGAAAGGAGATCTAGAAGTTTCAGGCCTAAGCTGATGGACTGTGTGCCATTGGGCAAGTTTTAAGTTTGCTATAACCTCTTGTCTTCATCCTCTGCCATCAGCCAGGGCTCTGACAGAAGTTTGTGAGATGCCTGCAGTATATTTCAGTGAGACATTTTCATTGCTTTTCAGTTCAGGATAAAAAGAAAGGAGTATTCAGAAATGTACCAGTCACTCCTAAGACTTCCTGATTCATACTTTGGTGGTAAATCTCTTAGTGTGTGTGTGTGTGTGTGTGTGTGTGTGTGTGTGTGTGTGTGTGTACATGTGTGTGTATGCATGTGTACATTTGTGTGCTTATCCATGTGTGCCCAGATGTATGTGTGTGTGTGTTCGTGTATGTGGAGGTCAGAGGTCAGCCACAGATGTCATTTCTTAGGTACCCTCTAACTTGTTTTTGAGACAGAGTTTCTCACTAACTTTGAACTTGCTGATTCGGCTAGGCTGTCTGGCCAATGAACTCCAGGGAGCTTCCTATCTCCTTCCCAGCACGGGACTACAAACCCGGAGCCTCATGCCCGCACAGCAAACACTTCAGTAACCGAGCTGCCTCCCAGGCCCTCTTTCTTTCTTCTTCATATCTGCAGTCTCCAGGGAAGACTAGATCTTCACTTTCAGAAGCATCCCTCATGGCCCCTCAGCCAATAGTTCAGGTAAGAATCCTGCTACTCCACCCCAAAGACACACTCCCCCTTACCATTCACTGACATGCTAAGTCACTTCTATCCCAATGCACAGGTAAGTGTCAGGTTCCGGATAAGCCTATATTATTTGTTGGGGAAAAGTCAAGCAATCTTAACCTTACCTACTGTGTTAGGTACAAGTTGCTGCACCAAGGCTTCAAGTAACTTCCTACCCCCAATCCCAGTCTCTGTTCACACCTCTAACTCAGGACTTGGTACCTCACACTGCCCACAAGGCCAATGTGATTCTGGCCTTAGGCAGGATTCCCCCATCCTGACACCAACACATTAGTCTCATGCCTTCTTCCTCAACCATCTTTATTTGACCCACACATTCAATGACTCAAGAGGCACTTTATGATGCAGTTAGATGCCCTTCTTGTAAGAAGCCTGTGCTGGTTAATTTTAACCGTTAACTTGATACAACCTAGAATTCTCTGGGAAGAGACTTTTATTGAGAAATAACATAGATCAGGTTGGCCTACAAGCATGTCTGTGAGGGATTTTCTTGATTATTAACTGACCTTAGAAGACCCAAGCCATTGTGGGTGGCACTATTCCCTACTCAGAACCCTGAATGATATAAGAATAAGAAAGTCAGCTAAGCATAAGCAAGCAAGGCTTTATTCTCTTTCTATTCATAACTGTGGTGCTTCAAGTTCCTGCCTTTCCATCTCCCCAGGAATGGACTTTGACCTGGACTCAGTGTAATAATATGGCGCGCAGGAGGCCTTGGCGGATTTTGGAGCCAAGGTGCCCTCTGGCAGGTGAGACGCCACAGGAGCACGGCAGGTGGTGGAAAGTTGCTCTCATGGCAGACTCGACATCCACGTGGCAAGTTTATTTTGGGAGGGAGGGTAGAGGGAATGGAGGGAAGGAGAAGGGAGAGAGACAGACAGACAGAGACGGAGAGGTATGTGTGCTACCTTTGGCAAGAGGGGGAAGGGGGCATGAATTTTTTCCTCTTAAGGAGGCTTTAACATAAGATGACATCAGAACACTGGGTGGGTCTCCAAGGGGTGGGTCAGAATACTAACACTCAGAAGCCAAGTGAACCCTGTCTTCCTAATTTGCTGTTTAATCAGAGTATTGTATCAGAACAGTAGAAACTGAACTATAGCACAGCCCTATCTACAGTGGTACTGACTCTCTCCTGCTCATCACCCACACGCCTCCATCCCTGTTTGGTTCTCTCATCGTGCCACATACTGCTCAAATCATGTTACTTTTTCTGCCACCAGAGAGAGGTTCTTGCATCCGTGGACTCTGGCTTACCTTTTAATCCTCTTCTTTAAAGTTGCTAACTGTATCTCACCAGCATTATACAGTATAAGACAGCCCCACTTAGGCCAATGCCTGGCATCTAGCATAGCACCAGGTACCTGGCCAGCACTCAAGAAGTTCTGCCTGGTTGATGACCCCCTTCTCTAGATAACACCATGGCTAGTTCCTAGGGAGTTTTCCAAGTCCCTCACTCTTCCATGCACTGGAGCCAGGGTATACAGGAAAAGTGGACGGCAGGGGCTAAGTTAGAGAGATCTTCCCCATCTACTGCGATCTAAGCTGATGTTCTTTCTTGGACCTGCGGAGAGGCCTGGAAGTAGGACGAAGGAGAAGCATGCTGGAGAGCCCAGGCTGTTGTCAGAGCAGACAGGCGGGGTCTGCTGCTGCTTGCAACTCCTATTTTCTAGCACTTGTGCAGACCTGCATGAGAGGAAATGAGCATTTAGCAGAGAGCATCACTCTGACCGGCCCAGTCAGGGTGAACTCTGTGCCACATGCCTGATGTTCCCAGATGGCCAGCCATGTGGCCAAAAGGGCTGGGCATGACAGAAACAAACTCCACCCTGGAACTCCACTGGCAGGCAGGAAAAAGACTGGCCCATGGTAGAACAGCCTAAGAACATTCTAGAATAACACAGAACTTCATCTCTGTTCATACAGTTGGCATTTGGCATTTTTTTTTCACAATTCCAGAGGGATGAGGTGAATCTGAAACTCCCATTCTACAACTAAGAGAAAGTGACATGCATGGCCTGGATACTCAATTCCCTGTGATCTTCAAATTACCAGAGATTTTGATAGTTTCTTATTCTATTTCTCCACTTCACAGACACCTGTTATGCCATCATTCCTCTGTGAAATCTTTCCTCTAATAGGAAAAGTGCTTCCAATGAGAAAGAATGGTCTCCTTAGTCCTGGGAGTTCAGGAATCTTTGTGGGCATGAAGTCCTTCTAAGGATCCTAAACCTGCATGTATGTCTGTGTGCCACATCTGTGCTTGCCTGATGTCCAAGGAGGTCAGAATTGGCATTGTATCTCCTGGGACTGGAGTGACAGATGGTTGTGAGCCACCATTTGGGTGCTGGGATTTGACCCTGGTCCTTCACAAGAGCAACAAGTGCTCTTAATCACTAAACCAATTCTGTAGCCCTCGGTCTGGTTCTTGACACCTCTTAAGCATCAGATTTGGAACTCAATGAATGTTTTTTACTCCCATACATATCAATCCACATATCCCTGCCCCCAGCAAAGCTGAGTGACTGGTACAGAATGCTCAACCAGGGGGGCAATCCAGAGGAGGGAAGTCAGGAATAACACAGGCATGGTAAAAATGTCTACAACAGCTTCTCTGACCCTGTAAGCAGTCTTAAGCTTTGGCTATATGTTCAAACCTAATTCTCAAAATCCCAGTAGATGGTAGAATTATACCCAACACATAAATGAAGAAACTGAGGCTCAGAAGGGTTAAATAATTTGCCCAGGGTCACTTCAAGCAGTGAGTGGCAGCACTGGAACAGTTATCTGCCTCTCGCCTAGAACTCCCGGGGTCTCTGTTGCCGATGATTGCCATGGGATCCTCAGATAGAAGTTCTGCCAGACAGCGACCTTCCACACAGAGGGCTCTATTCTACCCATAAAGCACTACTGTACCTATATGGTACCACTCCTCCAAGAGTGCACCACTGTACCCACAGGGTGTCATTCCATCCAAATTGCATCACTATCTCCAGAGAGTGGCATTCCTCCCAGGGTGCATTAGGGCAAAACTAAGATCCATGAAGCCGCCCAGCCCTGTAACCTGCAGCTTTATTCCTCTCCCAGGCTTCTGTCCTCCAAGAAAGAGGATGGGGTCACTGCCTACAAGGGAACAGTGGCTCCCATGGCTTTTTTTTTTAAGCTGATGTATATTTTTAGAAACATTCTGGTGCATAAGTGCATAAAAGGCTGGGTCAGACAGAGCCTGGGGCGGTGGGTAGGGAGGAGGCTCTCTGCACTCCAAAGAAAGCTGAGGAGCAGCTTCAAAAGGTGGTTTGATTTTTTTCTCCCTGATTTTGATCTTTAAAATGTCTGGAGCCCCAGACAGCCACTGGCGGCAGCCTTGGCCAGCAGGAGCTAGCCACCAGGACCTCACAGTACTGTAAAGGCTTCCGGTTAACAGGGCTCTTGGATAGTGAAAAGCTAGGCAAAGTGAAAGAGCCAGCAGTGCTGGGGTTGGCAGGGACACTGTTTGCTGTGGCCAGACTCCAGAATTATACTCGGGAATGTAGCAGGGACAGCAAGAAACACCAAAGAGCCCTGTTCTTCAGGCTGGTCCTTCCTCCTGGATAGGGAGCTCACCATGCAGCCACTCTCTGATGGTGACAAGCACTGATGAGTTCCCAGGGGAGTCCCACTCCTTTGATGACACGTTCCTCTTTTTTGTTTCATGCTTCCCCTTTGCTAGGTCTTTTGACTGGGTACCCTAGAAATAGATATTGTGGTTTTTCTGGCCAAGGTTTGATTACAGGGCCCCATAGGAGTGACATCCATAGAAAATAAGCTGTTGATAATGTGTGGGGCTGCCAGACACTTATCTCTAGGGGAATGCAGAGCCCAAGTCTCAGACATATAGTGACTCTCCTTACCATAGATTTCATAAGTAATAGGCTGGTACACCAATCTCGCCTTCTTGTGTGTGTGTGTGTGTGTGTGTGTGTGTGTGTGTGTGTGTACATACATGCACTATATGTATGTTTACACACATAATCCATGTGTGTACATACACACAGGTCCATCAAGCCTAAAATTCAGTTCCTGATCCCCAGCCCTCCACTTACATTGCTATACAGTGCAACATGGGAAAGAAAAGAAAAAAAACAGATTGGAAATTCTTTCTCAAGTACTGTGAATATTATATGGATAGAATAATGGAAAGATATTTTTCTATTAATTTTATGTTTATTCTAATGTTTTTACAATAAGAACACATTACCTTTTCATAAGAAATACCTACAGAGTTCAGTGCAGAGAACAGAATCCAGGTTTTTGCATGTGTTAAGCAAGGGTTCAGTCTTTCAGCTTCGGCCCTGGCCAGTTTCTCTTTTCTTCTTCTTCTTCTTCTTCTTCTTCTTCTTCTTCTTCTTCTTCTTCTTCTTCTTCTTCTTCTTCTTCTTCTTCTTCTTCTTCTTCTTCTTAAGATATACAATATAATAGAGATATCCTGTTAAGCCCTTTGGCAACTGTCTAGGATTTGAGAAGTAACTGAAAGAAAGGCTCCATAAAAAGTCCTGAGCTGTTCGTGCTCCTGAGGGAATGGAGACATTCTGGCAGCCTGGTATGGAGAGGGACTCCAGAAGACCTGCAGAACAAGCTCACATCTGGAAATCAATATTCTAGAGGCTGGGTAAGCAGCCCCCGGGTACCCATATGGAAGAGGCTCTGAGTTCAACCTGTGGCAACAATAAATCAATAGTTTTGGAGTGAATCCCTGGACTTCAGCTTATCTATAAAATGAAAGTTGTAATGATGATGAGGAGATAGTTTAGATAGTGGTGCAGCTTAACAACAGTTTCCTTGGCCTCCAGTAGCCAGGTGTTACCATGCTTCTTCAACACCTTTTCCCTTCCCCCACTCCTGCTGTTTGTCTGCTTGGGGTCTGCAGGCCTCCAGGTTAAAATGAGAGCTCCCCAGAACAGTGGGCATCGGGACTCAACTGCGGGCCTTGCCTGGCCTCTCTAACCACGTGTCCATATCATGCCAATATCCATGTGTATTCCCTTCCTGCCCACCATTCAAGAATCCATATAAAATGATATTTCAGCAGAGTTTTACAATCTCTTTCCAGATCTCAGAACCTATTACAGCAAGATAACATCAGGGGTCTGGGGCTTACTTAAGCCTGGCTCTGAACCCCAACTCTGCCTGTGAGGTACTAAAGGATGCCCTACAGTCTCCTGGACCCTCCATGCCTCAGCTTGAAGATGGAGTTACTCACAGCTTTGCTGGGGGTATATTTAAACGTAAATTCTTGGCAGGTGTTAAATGTCTCCCTCTTGCTACTAATACAATTCCTCCTTGCTTCCACAAAACCCCACTACCTACCACTGGCCCTGACTTCAGGAGAGATTGACAAGCAAGGCACAGTCTCCCAAACAAAGTTTTATTCTTCCCGAGTCTGAGTCCATAGATCAATATAAACAACCAGAATTGAAATTCCACTACAGTAACATGGGTGAATGTCTGCCTCGGGGCTCCAGAACCAGTGCTGTTTGTCCTGTATCTTCTCTAAACTTCTCACACCCACATGTAGACACACACACAGGTAGGTACAGCCCTTCATCGTCGCCGCTCTCTCTTAGCACAAGGTTGACTAAATATCTAAGGACTGCCCTGACCTTTCACCACCACTAAATGTCTTCAGATGTTGCTACTTTGATTCTAATCCATGCCTTCTCCTCCTATTATCTCAGCTGCCAACCCCAGGAGACACATTAAATACATAATGCATTTTGACTTGCATCTGGGCTATGCTGTCTGGTGTGGGGAGGTTACAGCAGAAGCATATGCCTGCTTCTTAAAATTCAATTATTCAAATTCAATTTCTTCTCTCACTCCCAGTCCTCACCAGCATGTAGCCTGAGACTTTTCATCAGATCACTCAACCTGCCAGCACTGGAGCCAGAAGTTACTGGCTTCTGTTCAACTCAGCCCTGTGGTGGTCTGCCACTGTCATTGTTGTTACGCACAATTCTGGGTACTCGGAGCCCACAGACACAGAAGACACAGACACAATCCTTAAGGTGTTCATGCCTGGTAGACAGAGATGCACAATACTGGATAGCAATGGTGTGAGACAAGAACAAAAGATACAGCAACGTAAGAAGGCAGAGGAGAGAGTGATTGACTATCTGCTGTGGGAATGAGATACCATCTCTCTACCATTTGAGTGGCAAAGCACTCAACACTCAGCAGAAACAGAGTGCAGAGCCAGCCAAAGCAGAATAAAGTTGTGCAGCACCGCACTGAGCTCAGGCAGATTGCCTGACTTAGTGAAAAGGGGAGAGCCCACGGGCAGCTTCCACAGCCCCTCCTGGACTGCAGCTGACCCCTTTGCCTCTGAACATTGGCCTCATGCTTCTGTGCTGCCCCAAAGCTCTGATCCTGCTTCCCAAAGCAGCATGTGGTGTTTCCATTGTCATTTAGGGCTTTAGTTTTGCTGTTTGCTCCAGCAGCAGATTTGAGGCTTGGCTCCCATACTCTTCACCAATGCTTGCCTTCTGTCTCTATCCCCATGAAGATAATCAAGTGCTTAGCCCATCACAGGCCCTGGGAGACTCTCCTATGTTGAAACATCAACAACAAATGCAAACCTGGAAGACTTACAGTGTGACACAAAGCAAGTTTTGGCCAAATTATGCAGAGCCCTTTATCAACTGCTAGCCCAGAGTAAGCCACATGAACCATTAGTATCCAGCAGGGTCCCGTGGGTCCTTTCCACCTTCTCCATGTGTAAGTGAGACGCTGTGATCTACATATATAACTAAGGTGATGGGGGCACCACCTTTCCTCACCTACCAATTTCTATTCTCTTCATTTTACTTCTCAGTGGTCTGTGTCTCACCTCCCACACTGGGGCCTTCCAGTTCCCTCACCAGGAACAAAGTAGTCTTTCCTGATTGCTGGCAGCATTCTGTGCCTCCTACAGTCCATTCCAAAGAATGCTTCCTCACAGAGCCTGCTCCTTTCAACCCCAATCACGCCCATCACTATGGAGGCAAAGACATCACAGCCAGGTGTTCTCCTGCCCAGCAGGTAACCCTGTTTTCTGTGTTTTAAGTTAAATGAACTCTTTCAAAGTCTCTTGCAACCATTTGGTTCTGCTCCTGGAATCCAAAGTCAGCCATAGACAATACAAAACAAACAAGCACACCAGTCTCCCAATAAAGCTTTATTGATAGAAACTACATCTGGTCTGATGGTTCTCCCACCTCCTTCTCCTCCACACTCCTGATTATCTCTGTGCTTTGTCAAACTGCCATTCAGTTTCCAAGACCCTGCTTTGACCCTCATGCCCCAGGCCACAGCAGGATGGTACTCCCCACTTGTGACACCATGGTCAGTTTCTCTGTCCACCAACTCAAATCATACCTGGATATGAATTCTTTGAGGGAACCTTTCTTAATGCTGCAGGTAAGTCAAGCCCTCAGCTCTAAAGTGCTCTACAAACTCTCCTTCCTTCTTCACAAGACTCATCACAGTTTGTAAATGCACAGGACTTTATAGGATTAGTTGACACTTGACTGAAAGTCCCATAAAGTTGAGTCTTCTTTTGCTTGCCATTTTGTCTCAGTGCTTTCCTGATACACTGCCTGGTACACAGAATGTGTTGTTGGTAAATAAATAAGGCATCAAAATTGGCAGAGACAGAATGAGAAGTTATACACAAGAACTGGAAGGATGGATGATGTATTAAGAGGAAAATTGCAAGTTGATAGAAACTCCCCTGGAGCCCTCCGTGGCTGTATCTCCACACTCTTCAAAATCCATTGACTCGGAAATCCTGCCTGCATGTTTCTTTAGGGAATAACCACGTATGCATATAGAAATTTAATTTTGCAAGATTCTCATCTTATCATAATAAACAATTAATTGTAAATACATTGTAAGCTATCTAAATGTCCCCAAAGCCATAGGAGATAAGTTAAATACACTTATCCAATGAAGCCGTTTGCTGTGCAGATGTTAGTAATGGTCTTTAAAGTCATGCTTATAGCTCACAGAGGACTGGTAGGTAAAGCATGAACTAGTCTGTAAGATCCTGTAGTAGTGAATGTGTGGTATTATCAATTCGTTCAAACATAAAAATCACAACACCAAGGTGGCTCAGTAAAGTGCTTGCTTTGCAAGCATGAGGTCCCAAGTTCAATCCCCAGGACTCATATAAAAAACTCTGAACATGGTGGCATGCTTATCATCCCAGTGCTGGGGAGACAGAGACAGACAGAGCCCCTGGGCTCACCAGCTACCACCCTAGTCTATGTGGCAAGCTCCCAGCCAGTGAGAAACTCTGTCTCAAAAGACAAGGTGGATGGTACCTGAGAAATGACACTCAAGGTTGATCTTTAACCTCCCCACACATGTACACATGAGCACACAAACACACACCATTTACTATGCACACACAGAGACAAGAATGAATGTAATGTGCACTGGACTTTGGGTGGCAATGAGGTCTCAGTGTAGGTTTGAATGCATGGCTCTGTGGGGACATTGACAACCTGAGAACTCTGTGACATACCTTCTGCTCTTTTTTTTTAAGTCTTTTGAAAACTGCAGATAAATAATACATTATATTGAATGACTTGTACAAATGATCCCAATGTATTACCCAGCCAAGACTGGCTGCATGATTTGTAGGGTTTGATGGAGTCTAATGTGGAGACCATGAGCAAGATAGAAGGAACTACTCCATTTTCATGGTCACTCCTTTGATTTAATGTGGCATCTTTTAAATTTGTTATTCAATGTTCTAAGTAAAGAAAAACTTACTGTTTAAATCATTAGCCTGGATTGTAGCAGTCATCTTTCTACTATGCAGTGCTAGTTTTAAATACAAATAAAAGCATTTAATGCATTTGCACGATCCCCAAATCACTTGTCTGGTGTTCTTATACACATGTGTTTCTTTCTTGCCAGAACTGGAAAAATGATACAAAAAATAAACTCAACTGCTTTTACTTCGCCTCTTGATACCAAGGCCATCTACCAACTGCCTGCCTCACTGATGGGAGGAAGGACTATCCCCTCTCTTCCCTTCCCTGGCATTTCTAGTGGTGGCTAACAGGGGTCATGGCATGAATTAGGAAGGACATGGTGGAGTCTTCTGGTCTTCACATTCCACAAAGCTTTCTTGTTCTCTTTTGGGACATTAGGGACAAGCCCTGGCTTGCAGGGGACTGTGGCCTCTTCCAACTATCAGCATTTGGGTGTAGGCATGATACCTTACACTCCATTTTGATTTTAATAAGGGTCCTTGCCTTGTGGAGACATCAGAATTCTGTGCTTGGGAGGCCCCTGTGAGTTCTCCATGCAAGCAGTATGGCAGGAATAGATTGTCCACATTACATGTGCTACCTCTGCTTCTTACATACATCTCTTTGGACTTCATTTACAAAGCACAGGACCAAAGAGAAAATTAGGATCTCTGTGATGGTGGGCTGGATAGACAGCTCAGTCAGTAAAATGCTTGCCACACAAGCATGAGGACCTGGGTTCACTTCCCCAGCACCCATATAAAAAGCTAGACATCACATCACATGCCTGCAGTCCTAGAGTGAGGGGTGAATATAGAAGGATCCTGAAGCTTGCTGGACAGACAGTCTAACCAAAATAGTAAGCTCTGAGTTCAGTGAAAGACACTATCTCAAGAGAAAAACAAACCGGAGAGGGACTGAGGAAGACACCTCTGACCTCTGACCTCCATACATGTACATGGACACACGTACAGATAGACAGACAGACAGACAGACAGATAGATAGATGATAGATAGATGATAGATAGATAGATAGATAGATAGATAGATGATAGATAGATGATAGATAGATAGATAGCTAGATAGATGATAGATAGATAGATAGATGATAGATAGATGATAGATAGATAGATAGATGATAGATAGATAGATAGATAGATAGATGATAGATAGATAGATAGATAGATAGATGATAGATAGATAGATAGATAGATAGATAGATAGATAGATAGATGATAGATAGATAGATAGATAGATAGATAGATAGATAGATAGATAAACAGATAAATGTTTTTAAAAAGAATTGCATGATGTTAAGAGCAGAGCATTAAGCACAGAATCCACAGAAACTACATGTCCACAACTCCAGGCCTACATTGGTTAAAAAATAATTAGTTGATCTCAACTTTGCTTTAAACACACACATGCATGTACACATATGCATGCACATGCACATTCATGCATGTTGCAGAATATTTGTTAGACTATGCAAAGATGTGTTCATTTGTTTAACTATGTAAAGATGTGTTGCTGTTTTATCTTGCCTGCCCAAGGAACCTGATTGGTCTAATAAAAAGGTGAATGGCCAATAACAAGAGAGGAGATATAGGCAGAACTTTCTGGCAGGGAGAGTAAGTAGGAGAGAAATTCAGGCTCAAGGAAGAAAGAAAAAGAGATGCTAGGGAGACTCCAGGGGCCAGACAGACAGACATGGAGGAAGCAGGAAAGTAGGACATACAGAATGAAAGAAAGGTAAAAAGCCCTCAGGCAAAATGTAGATGAATAGAAACAGGTTAAATTAAGTTAAAAGAGCTAGTGGGACAAGCCTAAGTTAACGCCAAGCATTCATAAATAATAGTAAGTCTCTGTGTCTTTATTTGGGAACTGGTTGGCAGCCCAAAGAAAATGTCAACCACACATGACACACACATGTGAATTTTAAAAGACCAGATAGTCACACACTGCAATACTGGTTGTTCCAGGTTCTGTGAATGCCTTCCGTTATTTGTTTTGTGCTCTGCTGTGATTTCTATGGAAACCCTGTCTATGTGTAATGATGAACTGTGCTACTCTTACTTAGGAAGTCATCTTCATGCAGGCTCAGTAAGGTCAGATGGTGAACAGGTCTTCCCACGCATCAAGACAGGAGCCAAATTCACACTGCCACTTGAAAGCACTCTGTGGTGGTATTGTGTTCCCCAAAATATTGTGCACCCTAATAAACTTATTTGGGGTCAGAGAACAGAACAACCACTAGATATAGAGGCCAGAAAATGGTGGCACACACGCCTTTAATCCTATCACTTGGGAGGCAGAGATCTCTGTGAGTTTAAAGCCATACTAGAAACAGCCAGGCATGGTGACTCATGCCTTTAATCCCAAGAAGTGAGTCTTTAATTCCAGGAAGTGATGGCAGAAAGCAGAAAGGTATATAAGGAGTGAGGAGGAGGAACTAGGGCTGGTTAAGCTTTTAGGCTTTGAGCAGCACAGTTCAGCTGAGATTCATTCTGGATGAGGACACAGAGGTTTCCAGTCTGAGGAAATAGGATCAGCTGAGAAACAGGCAAGGTGAGGTGGCTATGGCTTGTTCTTCTTCTCTGATCTTCCAGCATTCACCCCAATTCCTGGCTCAGGTTTGATCTTATTAATAAGAACTTTTTAAGATTCCTGCTATAGCACTCTTTTCCCTTGTCCCCACCAGGATGAAGACAAGAGTGCCAGATTCTAAGTGGCTTTGTAGTCGGTCCCTTTAAGATGACTTCATCTATTGTTGAGACACTTAAAGCCCCAAAAAGTGTTGCCTTATAGTGTTTGCCAGACATGTCATTTGATATGTAAAAGACACATGCTATTAAAATGGAAACTGATTTCTAAATATGCTGAGCAGCTTTCTCTGACTAAAGTATTTTTCTTGCTTTTCCAATCCTCTTCTCGAGCCACAGTCGGAGAGTTGCATGGATTACACTCAAGTATGAATTATATTATATCTTCCCCCTTCTTTTTGTTCCCCATTTTGATGGATGGGAAAGAGTTGGCAAGTGTTTCTGGCCTAGAGGAAGTCAGGACATGAGCTCTGGTCATCACTTTTCACTATCTGCCATATTGCCCTATTCATCATCTGTATCCTAGGCATCTCTTGTAGCCTGAAAAACAGTAGGCGTTCAGTTAATGCCTCCTGATGAATGAGCAATGCTTGTAGGTTTTTATAAATGAATGAAGTTTCTAATCCACTCCAGGCACATGTAATCAGAATGTCTCTCTCACTGACCCCCAAGACTGACTTTTCTTAGAAACAACAACAACAAAGAGTGACATATATAGGTACTGAATGGTAGAAACAGTTAAAAATATTTTTATCATGACATCCAGATTTCCACCAAATAGGATTCATTCCTTTGAGTCCAATAATTTCTAAAGTCTCCTTCTAAATTCCAAAGGTCCAAGGAGAAAAAGACACACTGTTTTTTTTCCCTCAAGAATATTTTAGCTCATCAGTTAAGCAGTATTTGCCTTGGAAATGAGAGCCAGTGTGGCAGAAGTGTCTGAATGAGAAGGAAATTCAGGCGTCCTCCTGGATGAGGTTACACAGAGCATGCACACACACACACACACACACACACACACACACACACACACACACACGCACACACACACGCACACGTGCTGGCATATGGTGGAAAGGTAATGTGTGTGGTCTGTGACTCCAAAAGAGAAGGGAGGTTGTTCACGTAAGGACCCACATGAGGGGAGAGAATTGTTGATATAAAGGGAGAAATATGAATATATTTCATGTACTTGTAAGTTTTCCTTGACTGGCATTCCTTTCTATTTCCCTCTGGTAATGCCCCCACATTATCAATATATATCCAGACCCCAGCCTCCTAAGAGGGTGCACAGCACTTATACCAGGTTGGCAAATGTTAGAGAGGTTGGGGAAGGGGTTGGTGATAGGATGATTAAAGCAAGTAAGTAAGCACTTACAAAGATTTGACCCAATCACCAAAATGAAGCTTTGGTGAGGGACCTGGAATATTCACAGGGGGCTCTGTCTTCTACACAGGGTTCTGACCCCTTCCAAAATGAAGAGGGAAAAGAGGACAAAATGAAACAGGACCGAATGGAATGGAATGCAGTTGACAGAGAGAGGCTGAACTTTCACAAGAAAGACATGTTATTTCAACAGTCATCACAGTGACCCGATGTCCATGAGAATAAATCTGGAAGAAGAATCAATCCCCCATTGTACATCCTTAGGAAGAGTAAGAAATTCTCAACGTGTTTACTCAAGCCATTATCAGAATAGATTAGAGCTAGGCACCTTTCATGCCAATGGACTGGCTTGACATAGATAGATAGATAGATAGATAGATAGATAGATAGATAGATAGATA